>PVKN010037599.1:0-11214 GCA_004027915.1 Capromys pilorides
ATATAAAATTCTCAATGAAATATTAGAAGATATGCTTATTTTATGTTGCTCCTTAAAAGTAGAAGAAACATTTTTTTCTATAACTTTGATACATATCAAGGTGTTATCTTTAAGAAAATGATGGTCATCTGGAGAAAAAGAGAAAATCATAACATCTAAGAAAGAAAAAGTATAAGAAGTTTACTTATGCATTTAATAAACCAAAATCCCCAGCCATTATTAATTATGTCCTTTATCCTTAGATTGAGCCAAAATCTGCGTCATCATAATTTTTTACAAATGGAAAAGAAAAAAAATCCACGACATAAATTCCCAGAGGCTAGACTAGAAAGTAAACTGAAAGAAAAATAGAGAACTTGGAGACTGGATCCCAATGAAAAATATCCTCTCCTTGTGTGGAGGTACACACCTGTGACTGCAACAGTGGGGAGGCTGAGGCAGGAGGATCACTGCAAGATCAAGGCCAACCAAGTCTAGATAGTGAGTTCAAGGCCAACCTAAACTACATAACAAAACCTTGTGTCACACGAACATTCTTCTACTTTAGTCATGTGCCTCTCTCTGCTTTAGCTATGCCTCAAGTACACCACTGCTGAGCTACATGGCTATTGTAAGCACTATACACTGCCTGGCAGACTTTCACATCCAGATCATGTGACTTTGAGTGTAACTTTCTTTCAAGAAAGGTTCTGCCTTCTAAACACAGTCACCAATACACATCGCATTTCGGACATCTGTCTATAAACAAAAGAGAAGCTCATGGCTCTGCTAAAAAGCTCCAACTATAGCAAGAACTACCAAGTCACCATTAATATTACAACTTTCAAACTACTTTCCTCCCATCACTCTTCAATATTCTCTTGAAAAGGTGAAAAAGTATTATCTAAAAATAACTTGGTATTACACTTTCAGGATCATGTGTTATTGTTATTATGGAAATCCCCCTGTTAACCAATTTATGTGTTAAGACTTTGTCCCCATAATACACATGATGTTCAGAGCCACAGTCAAATAAAATTCAAAGATATAAAAAAAAAAAAAATTTCAGGGCTGGCGAGATAGCTCAGCGGACTAAAGCACCTTAGTTCAGGGACCGGGATTCAATCCCAGGTGTGCTGTGCTGGCCCCGCCTTCACTCCCGGGTCATGATTAGGCCAGGACTGAGACTGGGTGTGGTAGCACACTCCTGTAATCCCAGTGCTTGGGAGGCTGAAAACAGGAGGATCATTTTCTTAGTTATTTTTTACTCATTGTTGGAACAAATACCTGACATTCAAAATGAAGGAAAGAAAGGTTTATTTAGCTCACAGTTACTGGAGGTTTCAGTCCATACTCAGCTGGATCCAAGGCAGAGAGGCACAATGCAGAGGCCAACAGTTCAAGGAGGTAGAACAAAAACAATGTGGTGACAGAGGCAAGGGAACAACCAGGGGAGCAGAGAGCAACAGAGAGAGTCCGTCTCTCTTTATATTGCATTCAGGCTCTCTGCCTCAGCCTATCTGCCTTAAGCCACATCCATAATCCCAGAAGGACTCAGACTCATAGTCCCATCAATACTAAAACACATAATACCAGTGGATCATGAGTCAAGTCTCAAACTCTAGAAGTCCCTGCCCCACGATTGCATGAGGCTTTGGGGGGACAACTAGACATAAACCATAATAATCATTATGAGTTCATTCTGTGTAGTGAGATCCTATAGACCCTGTACTAAATACATTAAAAAAAATTAATCTACCCATGATCTACAAGCTTAGTAATAATAGCAGCTATTATAATCTAGCTGTTGGACACTTTTTAAGAAATGAACATTAATTTATGTTGATGGGCAGCCCAATCACGTTATTTTTTAAACATTTTACTTATTTTTATTATTGTTGTTATTATATTTTACAATAGTTAATACGTTGTTTAATGTTGCCTTCATGATAGTTGTTCAGAGTAAAAGATGCAGACATGATTTCTTGTCTAAACATCATTAGTACAGATCTTTCTTTTCACTGCACAAAGAGAAAGTAGCTGCATATTTAGTCCAATAGTCCATAACAGTAGTGGATTATCAGTTCAGTGAGAACACGGGACATAAAAGAACCTGTACTGTAACAGCATATAACTCAGTGGAGTCCCAAATTTCCTGTTCAAGGACATTATGGGACCTCAGAGGAAAGTGATCAATGATGTACAGTGTGCCTAAGAAGAGTCACCTAGAGAGAAAACATTCTCTCAGGCTTCCACAGAACACAAAATGGTCAAGCAGTGGCCGTGATTCATCCAGATGGCTGACACTGACAAAAGTTTTGCAAACCGCAGTACATGGTTCCAGGGTAAACCCTGAGGGGACCTAACTGACCTTGTCAGGTACAAAAGTTACATATTTTTTGTAACGTATGTCTTGCTTTATCTTGGTCTTAACCATCCAGCAGAAAAGTCTACCCATGAGGTCTAAAAAGGAAAGCCATATTAATATGTTGAGTTGTAAAAGGCTCAAGTGAACAGCTCCTGATAATGCCAAATGAGCTGATAACCAACCACAGTGTTATTAGGTCAAATTTCCAGTTAAAGAAACTGAAGTGTATAGAGTTCAGTAACTTGTTTAAAGGTAGAAGTTGGGATTCAATTGAGAGTATGATTTTTAATCACTATTCTACAATGTTGTGAGTCCTGAAGGTTTATTAGCTTTATAAGCTAGCTATGCTCTCAGAAATAGCAACCAGAAGGATTTGCTTCTATGAAGACATCTCCTAAGTAGACTGGAGAACTGGGTGAGATTCAGGATACAGCACAGTGAAGTATTACACAAATGTGGAGTAGGGTAAAACCCAAGCAGAAAAAGAAATACGAGCTAAGAAACTCACTATAGCTCATACCTTGGCCCTATATCAAAGCATCTTAGCTGATTTCTCCACAAATTCAAATTCAAGAGAGATAAATCTTTGCTCACCAAAGAGTCCATGAGCCCCACATGAGCACATCTGAAGTCAAGTTTGTGCAACAAAGAACAGGATTGGCTTTCACTGCAGGGTACAAATGTAGACACTGGCTTCTTTCTCCATAGCAACCAGGGACTCAACTAAAATGCAAAGAATTGTAAAGGGCTGAGGAGCAGCCCAGTGGGGCATCATTCTTATAGAACTTCCCTGAGGGTGAAGTGCCTGCTGTTACATGATGTGACAACATACGTGTGTGCTGTAAGTGTAAGCCTACTGCCACACTTATGTCCACTTGCCTTCCCGATGTGATCTCTGCAGTTCACACCCCACAGGGCGTGAGTACAGCAAACAGGACTTGGATCACCAAATCCACCCACACTGATGCTCTCAGTGACCTCCTGAAACTGCAAAGAGTAAAAGCGACAACAATGGCAGAGGAAGCACAGTGGGTTTCTGCTCACTGACACAGCTCAAGCAAGGCTGGTGTGGATCCCTCAGTGTTAGGGGTTACTGGGCTGTAGCTCCTAGGACGCTCTCATGTGCATTTGCCCCTCTTACGACAGTCTTCCCTTCCTGCACACCGTTCTCCTCTCCTCTATGTCTTTCTGCCACAGATACCAACCTCTGCATGCCTACAGCAACTCTCCAAGCCCTGGGAAGTTGTCTATAAACCAATACTTGCAGTTGCCTTCTGTGTTCCAGATAGCATTCCAATCCCAAAGAGAAAGATTAG
This sequence comes from Capromys pilorides, assembly GCA_004027915.1. NCBI lineage: Eukaryota > Metazoa > Chordata > Mammalia > Rodentia > Capromyidae > Capromys > Capromys pilorides. Next base: position 3,664 of record PVKN010037599.1, read on the forward strand.
GTACCCCTTTCTGAGAGGTTCCAAAACATCCAGAGTGTTGTAATGCATCATCTCAAGAACATGCTTTGAAATCATCAACTCAAGATGCGCCTCCCAGAAGCTGCGTTGAGGCTGATTGTGCCTAGCAGATCTTCCTATGACTCCACACAGCCCAGCACCAACCTCGATTACTCCTACACAGGAGGATGTTCCTGTATTACCAATGGAGAAGCACTCGGTAAAGGACGCGGTACCTCCCTATGTAAGGTGTACTGGAACCAGGTAGTTTAAATGCCACTTCACTTCCCGGACCTTCCAGAGCTGCTGCCCTTCGTGACTTCTTTACTAAGCTGAAGTCAGGCTAGCTGTCATCTCTAGCCCACCGAAGCCAGATACCAAGAGGCTGCCCCTAATTCTTCACACCAAATGCGGCCCTTGGGTTGAAACTGCATGTTACTAGCTTCAAAAATAACAGGGTCAGAGTCCATGAGAAGCTGTTAAAAAACCAGAGAACCTCATGGTTAAACTTTCCTGCTGGGTGGTTTTGCCAATAACCCGCTGTGATTAGGAACATTGAACTCCGTATACAACTACTTTCTCTTAGTTCAGTGACAAGAAAATTTTTGTACCAATAACGATTAGTAAAACTATCACGTCTACATCCCGTGCTCTGTATAACTATTAGGAGGACAACAATACGCATTAGACCAATTATTGGGAATGTACTACTAATGTGCTTTGAAACTGTCACATTGTTATTTATTAAAAGAAATAAAAGAGAAGGAAAAAACTCCCAGAGTACGTGGGGAGGCTGCTCCAGAGCGCTCCAGGCTGTTTTCCCAGAGCCGCTCTGATCTTCCACCCACACAGAGTCAGAGAACCACCGAGCCATTCTGGAGCTAATCAGCTTGCTGGCGACAGGGGCAAGCCAGATGGGGCTCTGATAAGAGTGGGAGCAGAAAAACAACACAGACGGGAGGACCAACCCCCCTATATCTGGCCTACTACCAGCAAACCCACCTCTCAGTTCTTGCCTCTTTCCCCAAACCTTCCGGAACGCTGTTGTACCACACTACCCGGATGCATATCGGTGTTTAGCTCATTTTATTGTCTGAAATGATCTGTTACTGTATTCATTTACCCCCTCCCATGGCTGCTTGCTGCCTCCCACCTTCACTCGCAAAAAAAATAAAATAAAATAAAATAATAAATAAATAATAAAAATAAAACAAAGCTCCAAGCCTTACAGCCTCAAGGTGGGCTGGTAAGTTACCCCTCACCCATTCCAGAAGTGTGCACTGTATGTAGTAGCTGCTTAATGAGTGACTCCTCACTGCAGGTGTGAATGAGCATGCAAGTTTATTCCAAAGCCCGGCTTAGAGGCGCGAGCAAAGAAGGCTTTAGAGCTCAGGTTTAGGCTGCTGTACTGGGACGCCGGCCACCAGCCCCTTCCCAAGGAGGGAGGGAGGCAGCGAACGCCTGTGCTTGACAGCTCCAGAAAGCAGGGCTCTCCACTGGCAAGGTGGCCAGGCGCCCACTCTGTCCGAGCCGCTGGCCGGGAGCATCCCAGAGGCCCCGCCCGCAGCCCAGCACCCCCGGACGCGGAGCAGGGTGGGCGGCGCGGGCTCCAGCTGCTGCGCCGCGGGGCCCAGGGCCGAGGCCAGGACCGCTGCCGAGTTGGCCGAGCGCGCCCGCAGGAGCGCAGAGTTTGCAAAGTCGTCGCGAAGCTTCGGCGGCGAGAAGGGGGTGGGAAGGGTGGGGGTACGAGAGGAAAAACCCGCCTCTCATGAGTTGAGCAGGGAAGAGGGGGGGAACGGCTCCGAGTTCCGCTTCCTGAACGGCGGGAGGGTGCAGAAGGCTGGCGCGGGCAGGGCCGGCGGGACGCACGCTCCGGGGCCGCGGCGCGAGACGCGCGCCTGGCGATGGCCAGCGAGCGGACCCGCAGGTTCACGCGGAGCCTGCTGCGACCCGGGCAGGCGGCCGAGCTCCGGCACAGCGCCGCGTCCGCCGCCGCGGTGGCCGTCAGCAGCAGGCAGCAGCAGCGGGTGAGTGCCGCGCGAGCTGGGTACAGGGGGCCCTGCGCGCCGCCCGCGCCCCGGGCCACCTCCGCCAGCAGTGCCGCCGCCGCCGCTGTGGACCCGGGCGCACTGGGGACGCGGGACGGCTGGAGGAGCAGCTGCGTGGGCAGCAGGAGCGCGGCGTGGGAGAGGATACGCCAGGTTGTAAGGAGGACGGGAGGGGTTGGCAACGCAGCCACACCTGTGCCGGGCGGCGGGATGCTCCGTGCGGGGACCGCAGGCCGGGCTGCAGACCCGGACCCCGGGGGATTCAGGACTGCGCGGTCCTTTCGGAACGCAAAGCCTGGCACCGACGGCCGCCCCAAGCAAAAGCTGGGACCCCACCTTAACTCTGTCGTGGATATCAATATACTCGGCGCAGCCCCCCCACCACAGGGTGAAAATCCACCAACCACTTGCGCCGTGAAGAAGGGACTGGGGGGACAGGCTGACCGAGACGAGGGTCCTTCAGTGCCCAGTGGTTTCTTGGAATTTTCTAAGATGCCCGCGGGATTCTCCCTCCAGCAAGGCTGCACTGGTTACTTCCTTATTGAAAGGCCTTCAAGAGCTGGGTGGTTTCCGCGGGAAGTCCCTGGGGCAGCAGCCGGTGTCGTGTCTGATACCCAGATCTGTCCATACATCTCCAGATGTTCATAAATTCCAGTAGGTGTCACACTTCGGGGTGGAGAGAGGAGGGGAAGAGCTCAACCCGGGTGAAAAAGGGAAGCGGGTAGAAACACTCTCACACCAAGAGCTGTTGGTCTGACTTGGCTGGGCCGGAATCTGCCTTCTGTGTTTCATTTTCCTTTTTGCCAGTAAATATCATTAGGAATTAAACGACTCTTTCTAAGAGTGTCAAAGAAAGTGTTCCTCTTGCCAGTCACCAACAAGGATAGAGCCAACAGCTTCTCAGAGCCAGTTCCCACAGCCAGCACTATTCTCTAAAGCCAGAGGTCGGAAAGTTGAACAGAACGGAAGCAAATTGCTTGGCAGAGGGAAGAAGTGTGGTTGCCCGAGAGCATGAAGGTGATGGGTGTGAAATGGGTCGGTGGCCACAGAGCCCTATCTGTCTCTTACCACCACCTGAGTTCTGCAGCCACCCAGAGGCGCTCCAGCTGTTATCCAGCACCTTGGCACGGGCAGCCTTCAGTTCTGATAGCCTATCTACATTTGCAGAACGAGAAAGACAAACGGTTAGAAAGAACACAGGGGTGGGGGGAGTGATACTAAAATCTTCAGGTATTCTTAGAAAGCAATTTTTACCCTTAAGGGATCATTCAGGATTGCGGCCTCATTATTTCCTGCCACTTGTCTTTCAGTGACCTTACTTTTCAGTTGCGTTTTACAAAATCTCAGTGATGATCTGGTAGAGTAGCATGCAACTGAAATAAACACCATGATGTGTGTGTGTGTGTGTGTGTGTGTGTGTGTGTGTGGGTGTTTTGTGTATCAGTGGGTACTCATACAATGTTGTAGCACTGGAATTTTTATAGAGTATGTATCCCAGATACTCTTCTAAACTCACATACACTATCTTCTCTAAAATAATGCAAGATTTGAGATCCTGGTGGCATCTCGTTACAGTGAATAAGCCCAGTGTCCCAGCGATTGGCGGGGAGAGGATCACTGGCAAAGCAGGCCCCCCCTGCTTCAGCACCTTGGCCAACACTCCCGGTCCAGCTCCTGCCAAAACATTTCATGGGTTCTTACACATCTAGGATGGCAGTGTGGGCAGTGATTTTGGCAGTAGGGCCTGCGCTTGGCACTGGTTCTTGTAGGCGAGCTCTTGAAGGGAAACTGGGAGATGCGAATTCTCTCAAGTTACCTCCCAAACTCAATGGATTCTGAGGGACAGGGCACCCCATTGGCACTGAAAACCTTGCCGTTGGCACTTGAATCCTTGCCATTGGCCCAGTGGTGAAAGTGAAGCCTGGTTTACTTGCATTGATCTAGCCCTTTCAGCACTGGCTTCACATCCGCAAAGCCTAACTATGAAGGCAGAAAAGAATAGGATAAAGAGGAATGATTATGAATGGCTCACTTCAGTGCAGTCTGGTGGGACCACTTGTGTGTACTGGAGCAAGCTGTCATCTGTTGAAACATATGTGAGAGACAACAGAAACTCCTTTGGGAAAAATGATCTCCATGCTCCATGCAGGAGCACTGAGAACACTGGACCAAAATTTTCTGTAATGTTACAGAGGGATTGTGAAGCGCAAACTCTACCCAACTCGGCAAGAGGAAGTTGTCAGATTAACCAAGGAGTTTTGGGCTGTAAGAGTGAGACTGAGCATGCGTGTGTTCATACATACACATGTGTGTGTACGCGCACACACACACACACAGAGCAGGAAATAGGAAAACTTTAAAACATGTTGTGAAAAGCAGAGGTCAAGGGCATGACCAGGGAAGGGTACTACAGTAAGAGCAATTACTGGGGAAAGTAGGGACGTGTACCAGTCAATCCTGAACTCTATTGTAACCCAAGGCACTGGAAGGGGCTCATATACATGCCGACCCCCGGTCAAGACTCACCTTATTTTGCATCCCTTTCAAGAACAACTATAAACTATATATTTCGAAAGGAGAAATATATGCTCCTTACAGTTATCCTAAGACATCTTCATTTGTCCTAAAATATTTTGTTTATATTTTAATCCACTTATACTCATTCGAAGAACAAATTAAGAGATCAAGTTAAGTAACTGAAATTCCATTACTGATTGTCATTTAGCAAATGCTTTCAGCTTGGAAGTGATTAGGAATACCTTTCACATATCAGAACCTGAGTATGGTGCTAATGTGATTGAAAGCCCAAACCAAGTTAACTTCCAAATGACAATGCTAGAACTTGCGAGTTCTTTCTTGATAAAAAAAAAAAAAAAAAACTTTTCTTCCAAAATTCATCCCTGTGTATCTGTGCTTTCACATGAATTAGTTCATTTAGTTTTCTAATCATTAAGTGGAAATTTAAAGTTTGTGAAACTTTCTCTGTACATGATTGCGTTTTACAAGAAAGGAAGACTGTTTATAGATATAGATAGATGATCTGCCAAACAAGACATCAGATTTCTCACTCTGGGAATAAAAGAATTTGGGTTATAGAAAATTTTTGGTGGGTTAGGTTAGCATTATGGGATATTTGGGGTAACAGGGAAGGCAGGAGGTACCAAAGAAGATGTGGTAGAGAGAAACACAAAGACAGATGGATGTTTACCAAAGATAAAATAACCAGTTAGTCAAATTTTCCAGAAGCATTTTGTATATTTCTTAAACTGGAGCACACTAATTTGTTTGCATGTTCTCTTTAATGTAATACTTCTGCGATTTTTCCATTGCTATACAAAACTCTTCTGTGACTCGTTTTTAAGTTCGGTCCAATGTTATTGATAATTTTTAAGGATGATGAAGTCCTACAAGACATTATCAGAGTTAACTAGTATGTTTTCATCCTGCCTACCCTTCCAGAAAGGTAATGGGTAATGAGAGGGAAGGATTTATTTCAGTAATTATCAAATTTCCATTTCTTTGCTTTGATGTTTTCTAGCTTTTCTATCTCCTTAAAAAACTACTTTGGGTATTTTAGGAACTTTGTATAAGAAGCAGAACCTTTGACCTACCAAAACAGCTTGGACAGAGAAGAAATGAATATGTAAACATGTTTACATGACCAAAAAAATTCTTAGAAGGAAGAACTTCCTCCCCTCTGAATTCTGTGGCATTTAATAATTGAGGGTAGGAGGGACTTTTTTAACATGTAGTGGAGGAGGCTGGAGTTTCCCAACAGTCATACTAGAAGTAAGTGAAACGATCCCCAAATTGATACTGAATAAAAGAAAGCAGCACACTTGTTGCAGTTAACACAATACAGGTCTGTTTGACATTCATGATGGTCTTTTTTCCTCTTTCTTTTCATCTGGCTCTTTATAGCATGGTATTTACACTCAGCAGAAGCACACATTTATGATTTTATATGAGGAGTTTCTCCTAACTTCTTTCATTGGTCTAGAAAACACAAACTTGTTTACAGACCAAGTTAGATTGTATCAGCTAATACTTGGGATTCCTCAGAGTCACTGGAGAAGTGACTTGGAAAATGAATGACTTTTTTAGAAGAAGTTCAAAAAAAAAGGAGCAGCCAACATGGGTAGTTTGGGCCTAACTTTTCCTCCTTGACCATTCTGGTAGGTGCCTAATCTAAGGAAATGCAAGTAGTAAGTACATGAGGCCAGACACTCTTTGAGAACCCACAAACGCTGGCACAATGTCAAGTGCACGTGCAGTTCTCAGAGCAATTTTATAAGAAAGCTACCATTTGTTGCCAAGTACAGAGATCACTGATACTTATAGAGCTAAGTAGATCTTGCTCCAATTGCAGTAATGGCTGTGGGACCTCAGTTACACCTGAATGGCACACACAGAGTGTTAGCATCCCAGTGAACTTCCTGCAGGCATGTAGTGGTACAGCAGTGCCTCCTAACCTCTCTTCATTGGAGAACGAGTTTCTTGGTGTTGCCTTGCGACCTCGCTAAGGTGGAACTCTACCAAACGAACAGGAAGTGGATCTTTGCACTAGTGGTTCCGAGAAGCTCTCAGTATTCCCAGCATTCAACACTACAGATTGTTCCCTGTGTCCTTGATAACCATAGCAATGCACTATTCTAAGGTAGCTGGAAGCTCAGCAGTGAAATCCTCAGAAGTAAAACTCACTTGATGTCCTCATCTTGTACCTAGCAAGGCCTTAAGTGAATTGTGAAAGGAAATGGGGCTGATCCTTCTTGGATCTTCTTGGACTGCTTGACTCACCATTCTCAAACTCATCAGACCACTTCAGGTGCTCCCTCACATTTCCCAGTGCATCATGGGTCCTGGAAAATACACTTCCATTATTTTTTCCCATTCTTTTCTTCAAAGGAAAGACTCAAAGGGTCTCACAAAGGTGCACATAAAGCAAAATATAACTAGGGGGCAGAAAGCAAAAGTTTTCTAAAAAATAATATTTTTAGGAAAGTTAAATGTAGTCTGTTGTTGGTCAGTGGAATATAAACCTTAAATAAAGTACAGAAACACTAAATCTTGTAGTCTTGCTAAAGGTGTTTCTTATGGCCAAGTAGACATAAAAACACTATTTAAAAAAGTTTATAAAGTTAAAAAAGAGAATTTTATCTAGATGTGTTTCACTTTAGCTTTTACTGAAACTCAGGAAACAAGATACATTTTCTTCCTTGAGATTTTTCATAAAGAGCAGCATGAGGCAGAGATAGGCTGTCACAAGGTACAGTTCAAGGGCCAGAGACATTGGGATCACTTGGACTGGACCAGAAATGAGCCCCAGAACTCAAACAGGACACACTGGCTCTACTCTTTAACAAGATAATATGCTTACTTGAAAACATTACAGTTTAAGAAGCAAAGAAAATACACTGTATCTTGAGCTGTATTATCACAGCATATCATTGAGTAAAGACAATTGTATGAGAATGCAATGCCATATGGTTTATTCTGTAAGTCTTTG
>PVKN010037600.1:0-11106 GCA_004027915.1 Capromys pilorides
TCCCCTCCCCTCCTCTCCTCTTTGCTTCCTTCTCTTTGTCATGTTCTTTTATCCAATACTAGGGATTAACTCCATGGCCTTTGCATGGAGCTACATTTCCAATCCTTTTTGAAACTTTTTTTTTTTTCTTGAGATGGCATTACTAAGTCACTAAGATGTCTGAGCTGGGTTCAGCCTTACAACCCTTCTGCCTCATCCTTCCAGGATGTTGGTGTTTTGATTATTGTATTCATTGCTGAGACAAAACGCCTCATGCCCAATGTTAAAGGCAGAAAGGCTCATTTAGTTCACAGTATGTAGAGGCTTAAGTCCTTAGTCAGCTGGGTCCAAGGAAGGGTGGCACATGGCAGAGGGTAAAAAGTTCCAGTTGGACAGAAGACAGCACAGCAGCAAGGGACCTTAACAGCATCCCTCTGAGTCCATGACCAGTCCCGAGTTCGTGTATCTTCCTGTCTTAAAAACCCTCCTATTCATGTTTTCCTGAGGCTGCTAGAATTGTCTCAACCATGTTCTCCTGGGTCGCAGTTTCTCTGAGGTCACTGGCCTAGATGGCTGTCACAGACTGGTGGCAATATTGTTATATTGCTGAAAGCACTTTTCCTGTTGATAGGAGCTTAACTAAGTGATTGGCGACTGATGGGGTAATGGATTTGTGAGAACTGCCTCTAGCTGCCATGGAAAGTCATGACAGAGAATAGGATAGAACTGAGGCTCATCACAGCCAGAGCTTCAAGGCCAGCTCTTCCTTCTGAAACCAGGGGTGGCCATCCTATATCAGAAACCAGAACTGAGCACACTGTCCCCTTCACTGCCTCCTCAGAACCCACAGGGGCTGGTGAACAGAAAGCCTACCCTGTCACGGGCTCCTGCACTCGCACTGTGACTTGGCTGATCCTCCAAGCACTCTTCAGGGAAGAATGGGGCCTGTGATCCGTAAGCTCTGCAGGAGACGCTGGGGCCGCCTATGACTGGTGAATGCGAGCGTGAACAGGTGGGGGTGTGCAGACGTACAGCACTGTGTGCGGCGCTGAGATCTGGACCTGCGCTGGTCCAGCAGCTGCCAGCTATGGGCAGTCGCTTCCATAAAGTTCACTCAATTTAGACATGAAGGAGAACCCAGCTCCTGCAGGAATGAGGCGCAGCTTAAGGGCTCAGTATCCAGAGTCCGCCATACTGGGTATCACAGGCCACAGACCACAGAACGTTTCCATTGCCCATTGTAGGAAATGCTTTTGGACATCGCTGGTTCAGAGGAAACTTCTGTCTGTTACACACACACACACACACACACACACACACACACACGGACCCTTCAAAGTGGCTAGGAGGGTCATGTCACCCTAACAGCTTGAGCAGAACTATCATGTACACAGACATCGTTGCTCTGGGGAGGGAGGACACCCCAGGGACAGATGCAGGGACACGCTTGTTGCCAGAGAGCTCCTCTCCATGCTTCAAGTCTCTCAGAGAACAGCAATCACAGGGAAGTCCACACCACGGCCCTGGACAGGATCAGTCTCCTCTGCAGACAGCTCCCCTGTCACTCCCCCTCATTCTGCTGTGAGGCCCCAAGTTGGCAGAACATTTGTCCCCAGGTTGATTCTGTACTCTGCTCATCCACCAGGCCTGAAGATCTGCTCCTTCAGGCGAGGTTCCAAAGGACAGAGGCAACAGACAGAGCCAGGCTCCCATACAGTCTGGAAACAGGAAGCAACAGTCCCTCTGTGGAGCGTGAGGGTCAGAAATTCCCCAGGGCTACAGCTGGACTCCTCCTAACTCCACTGGGCCCATGAGCTTCCACGTGGCAGCTTTTGTGAATGGAAGATTTTTACTTTAAAAAGATCCTGGAATTCTGCCCAGCAACAAATCCAAGCATGGCACAAACCTCAGAGTGACAGCTCAGAGGGTGTCAAGTTGGGAGAGACCCAGTCCAACAGCCAGGAAGAAACCAGGGAGCAGGGTAGCAGCTAAACTCCAGGCCCAAGAGGGAAGAAGGACCTGGAGAGAACAGAAAAGACCGTTAGCAGCCATCATCTCAGGATTCCTGGAGCACCTGCGCTGAGAAGGCTTGGGGTAGAACTCCATCCAGCTAAAATTATTCTATTGCAAATGAACAAGACACAGCCCGGAAGCTTTCATGTGAAATTCAGCTTCTGCATGCTAAACATGCATTTGTAAGAGTAGATGCTGTTATCTTTTGTGTCTAGTTGTCTCCCCAAAGCCTCAGGCAATCATGGGGTGGTTATGCTGGGATTATGGGGATGAGTGCTATACCTTCCCAGATAATCTGCATACAAACGTAAGGAGAGGAGAGAGGCCTGCTAGCTGCCTTAGCTGTTTCTGCCTCCATGAATGGTTGCCCTCTGCCTTGGAGCAAGTTGAGTATGGACTGAAACTTCCATTATGAGCTAGAGAATCCTTTCCTGCCTTAGTTTTGAGTGTCACATATTTTGTCCCAGCAACAAGAGTAGAGTAACCAAGACAGATGCTGAGGAGTTTCTGATGGCCACACGCTCATCCTAAGACAACAGCACAATTACACATTGTTATGCTTACCCATGTATCTAGTTGCCCCCAACAAAGGCTCAAGTAAGTAATGGGCTGGTGAGAGGCTCAAGGGGCATGGGAACAGGACCAGGGCAGGGCTTGAGGGGCAACTATTATTTTTGTATTTTAGAGAAGGGTCTATAGGGTGCTAAGGGTCTCACTACTAGACTGGACTCGTAGTGATTCACCTATTTACAGCCTCCCAAGAGCTGGGATTATAGGTGCCATCACCACACCCAGTCTCAATTGCTGTCGCAGCATGTCCCAGGGGCGGGGCTGCACAGCAGGCCCGGGGATCAAACCCTAGTCCCTGTGCCCGCTTGCAGGCTCTTTAATCCACTGAGGTATTTGGCCGGCCCCCAGGAACTGCTAAACCAGACGTAGCTTGCCCAGGCCAGCGGCCTCTCCGAGGTGTGCAGTCCGTCATCCTGTGTGCCATGGCTCCCAGCCTCTCCTCCCCTGCCCTGTAGTGCATGGCAGTGGTGTCTACAATTGAGGCCACTTTGGGCAGAGTGATATTTGCTGAAGATGGAGGCACTGACCCCCCTCTCCAGGGCAAATAAAGCTCCGAGGTCTTGCCACATAATTGAGGCTGTTTTAAACTATGAAACTAGTAACTATGAGCTAAATAAACCCTTACTTCCTTCATTTTGAGTGTCAGGTATTTGTCCCAGCAATGAGAGAAGAACAGCTGAGACACACATTAAAAACAAAAGCTAGATGCCCACTGTGAGGCAGGGTGAGCATGGCTGGGGGCGGGCCTCCGTCCTCACACCCACGCAGAGCAGAGGAGAGCGGTGTGCACGGTATGCCCCGGCCTCTCATTCTGAAGAGAACCTCACAGGTAGCAGCTGTGTCCTGTGCAGAGAAAGCTGCTCTCCAAACCTCTAGCTCAAGGTCTCGCAGCCTGTGGGTGGGCAGCCTTGCAGCTCCTCCAGGAAGCCTCCCAGGCTGCCCCGCCCAGCTGTGTCTCCTCTAGGCCTGCTCCGCTCTTCCGTCCTTCACCTCCTCCTCTCCGTGTCCTCTCCCTGTGGACCTGGCCTCCCGCGCCTGTCTCCTGAGGCTCCGGCTGAGCCTGTGTGTGCCGTGGATCCGAGCGGACTTCCTGGGCCCCCGGCTCTCATTTCCCGTGCTGCCGGTCAGCCCTGGCTGTACTGCAGCTGCTCAGGATGTAGAGGATGGCAACAGACAGGGCCCAGCTTGGCTCAGAATGGGGCTCTTCAGGAAACACCAGCATGAAAAATAAAATTAACAACAACAAATGCCAGGCCAGGGTCGCTGGGTTACTGGGGGGGGGGGGGGGCGCTCTCATCTGGCCCCTCCCTCCCAGGAAGTACTCCCCTATTTGGGAACAAAGTGACAAAGACAAAAGAAAAAATAGCTTCAAGTTCAGGAGCTGAGGCTGTGCGATATCATAGGGGTGCTGGAGACATGGGTGGGGCCAGGAGACCCCAGGGCTGATCATACTTGCTTCCCTTCCCAGAACCCGTGCTATGTTCCTGGGCGATGGTCACACAGCTCTGTGTTGGCAATGACATCTAGGTTTAATCCTGAAGATCAGCTTAGGACACTGAGGCAGGAGAGTCTCTTGAGACCAGGAGTTCAGCACCAGCTTAGATGATACCGTGAGAGCTTAAGTCTGAAAAACAATCACAAAGATCAAAGGGTCAGCTATAGCCGGGTGTGGTGGTGCACGCCTGTAATCCCAGCACTTGGGAGGCTGAGGCAGGAGGATCAGTGTGAGTTCGAGACCAGCCTGTGCTACAAAAGTGAGCTCAAGGCCAGCCTGAACTGTATAGTGAGACCCTGTCTCAAAAGAACAAAAAACAAAACAACCAGTCAGCTAACAACTAGTGCAAGTAAAGGAAGAGGCACTAACGTTAGCCCCCAGCCCATGCTCGGGCCTGTGATGACTGTGTATCAGAACAGGCACACACAGGCTCCTGGAGAGGACCCGACAGCACCTGCTGAGTAGTTGCAGATACACAAGCCACTTCCCTGGATCCTATGGAAATGCCGATGGCCATCCAGCTTGTGTGGCTTTGGGACCTGTCATTGCCTTCCTAGGAGACATTGCTGACCAATCATGCAACATTCACACAGTGGGCTGGGGTGGAGCTGCAGAAAGGAGTTAAGCACGATGGAGAAAGATAACCATGCCACATACGCTTTTCGTGCACAGGCATGTACATGTATAGTGTGGTCTCTGCATGTTCCTGTGTCTGCTCTCTGGAAGAGAATCCCACAGGCAGGTCTCTGGGTGTAAATGAGGGCTGACTCCTTCCCCTGAGCAGGAAACACTGGTGAGGATAGGAGACCCTGTAGCCAGTCCCACTCGCCTCCCTTCTTGAGACTCCACTCTGGTGTAGGGTACACCAGGCCAGCACTGTGAGCCCAGTGCCAGCAGGACACAGAGGGACTCCCAAGAGCAGCCGGGCATGGTGAGATCAAGAACAGAGACTATGGCCATCACCGACAACCGTCACCCAGCGCCATGTCCACTGCCTATGCCCGAGTTCTGGAAAACTGAGATGCAGCAACTGCAAGGCTGGGGGGGGTCTGGTCTCAGTTCCAGTGTGGCCAGACTGCAAGGGAGAGAAGGCGTCTCTGAGCAGCTGGAATGCAAGCAGCACAGCCCTCTCTGGCTGGTTACTGAGCTAAAGGTGGTCTGCTCTCAGTGCCCACTCGGTATGCGGGCCCTTCCCCTCCTGTCTTCTTTTCTTTTGTTGCAGGACTGAGGATGAAACCGGAAGCCTTTGCTGAGGACATCCTCAGCCCTTTATTTTGACTTTGAGACAGCATCTTAAATCACTAAATTGTCCAGGCTAGGCTTGAACATAGTCTTTCTGCCTCAGCACCACAACACCCAGCAGCCTGCAGTTCCACAAAGCTCCAAGGCTTGGTTCCTAAGCCAGCTGCAGGACAGGATAGCACAAGGGCCACGGCCAGAGGGCCCACAGGTAGGAGCAGGAGGTAGTACCACAGGGCTCAGCAGGTCTGAAAGGGCCAGGCAGGGATCAGAGGTCCACATGGGAAGCTGGGCCATGACGTGGGCAGGACACAAGCCTCCTGCTCAGGGCTAAAGAGCTCCGAGCTGGGCAGGAGCAGATCAAGTGCCAAGTGCCGCTGCCCTGCCCCACTGCACACAGCCACGCCCTTGCACACAGCCACGCCCTTGCACACAGCCACGCCCTTCCACACAGTGGTGCTGTGCCCCACAAACCCTTCGTAAGCTGCAAAGTTTGCAAGTTGAGTGGCACTCATTCACCTGACCTGGGCATCAGCGCTGGCCACACAGCCCACCTCAGAGTGGCACCTGTTTGCTGCGTTGATCATGTGGCTGCCTGGGAGCAGTGGCATCTGAACCACAGAGGGTCCACAACATATGGATTGCCTGAGAAAGAGCAACAGGAATCTGAAACTTCTGTGAGCATCCACTCTATTGGCAAGGAGAGCCCCAGGAGCTTCTGGAATCACAGGCGCCTCACACATCCCAAGAGGCCAGGGCAAGATCTGCTCCGCTTGACCTTCAGTGAGGCAGAAGATTGGAGAGGGGAAGCAACTTACCCAGCTTCCCCAGACAGGCAGTGGTCTCCTGATTCCTGGGCTGGTGCCCAGGAGGGCCTTTAGCCTAGAGCTTAGTTTTACCATCTGCGAACTGGGAGTGAGTGCAGTTCCACATTGGGGTAGGGGGCAAGAGTGATGTGAGTCTGGCTGGTTGCTGTGGCAGAGTGAAGCCTGTTTCCCAGTCAGCCCTAAGAGCGCCTAGAGCCACAGCTGGGAGGTGCAGGGAGATCCTCATGTGTTTCTTTCACTTGTCTTATTTCCTTACTCATGGAGACATTTTTCTTACTCAGCAAAAAGCAAGTTCATGCTGCCCCTTCCTCAGACTCAGGATGAAGCCCTGGCCTATGGCAGGGCTGGGGGAGAAGGCAAGAGCTGCCGGGGTCTGCACGCTGGGCTCAGTGCCGAGCCCCTGTGGCCCAGCCCATTGCACTCCTCTCTCCTCCCTTCTAGTGTGGTTCAGCTGCAGGGGTCAGGCCCTGCCTGCCAAGTCAGCCCCACAGGGCCTTGGCAGGGGCTCAGAGCCCTGGCCTTGGGCAGTGCATGGGCAGGCGCAGCCCAGGGACTGGCGGGGGCATGCCATGGGCTTGTCCTTGTGCAGGCCAGCAGAAGGTCTGACTCAGCCCGACTTCTCACCAGAGCCTTGGTCACATGTGGGGGTCTGGCCTGCAGGCACCAGCCTGGTGCTTTGACTGTGGACTTGCTGGCCCTATGCCTTGTGCTTCTGCTCAGGCCCCGCCCTAGTTTGGGAGCCAAGCAGTGCACCAGATGCCAGTGGACTGGGTTTGCGTTATTTTTTCCTCCATTCTTTTGACTATCAATGAAAGCCCACAAAAGCTGTCCAGTGAGGAGCACTGAAGTCAGCTTCAAAACAGGCAGTACACAGCAGAGCTGTCGCACACACGTGGGTAATTGTTGCAGGAGTCATGCAGTTGCACATTCATTATCCAGCAGGATGGCGTGTGTGTCTGAACCCCCAAATCAGCCAGAGCAGGGAGATGGTGCTGGAGGATCCCTGGGCAGGGCTTGCGGGAGGGAACTGTGTAGGATGTGACAAGGACATGTTACCCCCTGGATCTCCTCTGGAAAATCCACAGCTCATCAGCTCATCCACCATCAGACTAAAACACGGGCAAACCTCATTTAAGCGCAGTCTATAAAGCACCAGGTCAGCACCCTGCAGTGTCAAGGTCCCGGAAACAAGGAAAGTGGCTGGCCGGACTGTAGCCCCAGGGCTCTTGGAAGACTGAGGCTGGAGGACTGCAAGTGTGAGCCTAGCCTGAGGCACCTATTGACTGGGATTTTGAGACCTTGTCTTGAAATTTAAAGATTTGAAAATTAAACGTTGTTTATAGGCTGGGGAGATAGCTCGGTGGTCTAAGCACTTGCCTGGCAAGGGCAAGGACCCCTGTTCGATCCCAGTGGGCTACGTGCCGTGCTGGGCCCATGGAGAGCCAGCTGCTGAAACCAGGCAAAATGGCACACGCCTGTAATCCCGGTGCTGGGAGGCTAAGACAGGAGCATCACTGTGAGTCCAAATTAAGGAGCAAGACCTTGTACCAAATAAATAAATAAATAAATAAATAAATAAATAAATAAATAAATATTTTTTTTTTTAAGAAAACATTGTTTTTAAAGGGCCAGTGCAGAGGCTCTGGGCTCAGTTCCCAGTGCTGCTCCTCCTCTTCCTCAGCATGTGAGAAACTAACAAAGCCTAAGAACCTAAGAAGCCCCTTCGACTTAATATAAGAGGGGATTCTGGGTGGGCTCTTGGCCTGATGAAGGAGAATAGACTGCAGAACTCAGAATAAGCCATCACTGCAGTTAGGAGCGAACTGCCACGAAGGAGCTGGTTGTCGAAGGCGTGGCTTGCAGCTGCCCACTCCCATGAGCCACCCCTCGCCACGGAGCATTCTGCTTGGAACTGGGGCTCAAGTGGGAAGGCAAACGTCAGCAGAGGTGATGTGGATGCCACATGGGGAAGGGCTCCTGGCCCTTCCTGGTGGAGCAGAGGCACACATCAAGCACCCATAGGTCCTCAGCATGCCCTAGCACCACCCATCACTGAGCCCACCACGAGCCACGTGGATAGCAGCACCTGGGTCAGCACCCAGCTCAGTCCTCACACGTGGCTACATGGGGCCCACGACCCACAGTCAGCTGCTAGACACATCTGCTCTTTCCAGCTGGCATTTGGAGGGCAGTGCCATACAGGCCACTTCTCCTGGTGCCTGTCACTGAGCCCCATGTAGAGGGTGGTGTAGGTTTCCTAGGTGCCCCTGCTCCCACTGGTCTGGGTACAGTGTGTGGGACAAGACCAGGAACAGGCTGTGGGGTGGGGTGGAGACTGGGATGCTGCAAGGAGAGGGACTGAAATGAAGGCACTGTGAAGGGGAGATGGGCTAGAGGCACAGAGAGAAGGGAAGTCCGTGGCCTTGCAGTTGCCAGCACCCAAAGGCCCACAGGCAGCTGGGAAGGACATGCCCTGAAGTCCTAAGTCCTGGAGAACTGCTCTGTGTGCCCTCTGCACCTCAAGACCCAGCCCAGCTGGCTGGCTGTGGAATCAAGACTCTTGTTCTGACAGGAGTGGCTTTAGGATCTACTGAGGCCATTTCTGGGTCCTTGTGTGCCGTTCTCAGTCTCTTCTGGCCTCGGGGTCTGCATGACCCTTACCTCCCGACTGTCCACAAGTCCCTGGTTCACTTTGGTGGGTTTGTTCAAATGTCCCCCATTCTGCTCCCCCCCCAGGGGGGCATCTACCTGTTGGGGTGCAAATCACTTTGGTGCTCCTGGGACTAGGTACTGTGCTTGGTGGCTGGGAGCTGTGCTCAGGAAAGAGTACATTACCTGCCCAGTCCCACTGCCCTGGATGCCTCACTGAACAAAGCCAGCTGGCAGCTGTCCCTGTCCTGACCCTGGAGGGCCACGCCCTCCCAGATCATGGAGCTGTATCTGTGCTTTCTGCCCAGCACCATGTAGCTTTTACAAAACCAGGCCACTTTCTTCCCTTTACTAGCCTAAGGAGACAAAGCGCTTGGACATTACCTGGAAAATGAATGGATGGATGGAGAATTCTGCCTCCCCCACTGCCAGCCCCCCACCACACACACATGAAAGCTTCGCCCCATCTGCAAGGAAAGCTCAGGCTGAGACACAACTGTGAGTTTCCTGCCAGCTACAATAGATGATACGCAACCTGTAAAATGTCATTGTGTAGAATATAGTACAGGGCACAACATAGACAGCGTATAAAAGGTGACATGCAAAGTGCTGGTGCCAGGAACTGCCCTGCACTGCATGCTTAGCAGATAGCATCAAGTTTCACTGTGTTAACTCAATCAAATCATTATCCCATTTGTCTTTGGAATAAAAATTCTCATACCAGAAGGGGTAAGAAAGAAATTCCATCACCTTGTCATTCTGTTAGCACACATTTTATCTTTTGCTCAGAGTTCTAAAACTCGTATCCAGTCCCATGGTAGTGAAAGAATGACCCTTCTTGTTTTCGCCAACCTGTAGCATCTCAGCTACTTCATGCAGAATTAGCTGCATGTAATTGATTGTCAGTGGCTCAGAAGAGGAAGCTGTGGCCCTCATAGATTTGGAGTGCCGGTTGCAAAGCTTTGCTTTGCAAGGTGCATGTCAGCCCCCCATCAGGATAAAGAGTGCCTGAGATCATTAGCCTATGAGGAAGAAGCTTTACCCTGTGGGTGTGCAGCTCCTGAGGGCCAGCTGTGGCTGCTGCGCCGTGCTGCTTTGGGCCTGTGGTGCCATGGGGCATCATGGGGCAGGCACAGGGCACAAGAGATTTGTCCACTCAGGGTCATGGGACCAAAGCAAAGAGAAAGAAAACTGACCCGATACCTCCTCCAGGGCCACCCAGGGACCTAACTACTTCCACTAAACTCCATCCACCCTTAAGGGCACCATGTCCTCCTGGTAGCACCCGCCCCAACCTGGTCTTTGGAAAAACATCAGACCCTAGCATCCACTCTTCCTGCAATTAAAAAGAAGGCACTGGGGTGGGGGTGGGGGGCCTGGCTTGGCCACTGCTGAGTCCTAGTCTGCCTGAGCCACAGTCTCACACCTTACCAAACTCCTTACCTCTCACACCTTACCTCCTTACCTCTGCAGCAGCAGCAGAATGGAGCTCAAGGCATCTTAGAAATTCTCCCACATTGAGCAATGGGGACACTTCCATTTGCTTTGGTTTCCAGGACAAATTTCAAAACCTTCTCTGAAGCAAATAAAGGAGAGGGTGGATATGATCCCAAATCTATGGTTAGGAAAACCAGAGTTTCATCAGACCAGTGGGCAAAAAGCAGGTTGTTGCACCTTCAGGAAGGAGGAAAGAAGGAAGGAAGGAAGGAAGGAAGGAAGGAAGGAAGGAAGGAAGGAAGGAAGGAAGAAAGAAAGAAAGAAAGAAAGAAAAGAAGGCAGGCAGGCTACTAACTATAGGCTGGGGACATCCAGTGTGAGACCCTGTTCAGTTCCCAGATGTCCATGTGGGTCTGAGTCTATGGAGAGATACCATGTCAGTGCTGGGAACTACTTTTCCCGGAACCTTAGGAGTATCCCTAGGGAAAGATCCCAAGAAGTTGAGGGGCAGGTTCTCCACCCAACTGTGGGCCAGGGGAAGGCGCTGGTAGGGGGGCTTTCTTGACTTTGACTCAGAAAATAAAAAGGCCCAGAGCTGGGTGTGGTGGTGTACGCCTGCAATCCCAGCACTCAGGAAGCTGAGGCTGGTGATCATGGCCAGCCTCGGCCATGTGGTGAGTTCAAGTCAAGCCTGAACTATGTAGAATTTATATCAAAAAAACAAAAAAGATAAATAAATAAAACGAAACAAAAAAAAGAAAGAAGGGAAGGAAGAAAAGAAAAAAGAGAAAGAGAAAAATAGGTGGCAGGAAGGAAGGAAAGAAGGATGGAAGGAACACTCCGAGTCATGGGGTGGGGAGCAAACCTTGGTCCCTGGAGCCTCCAGCCTGGTGTTTG
>PVKN010037601.1:0-11219 GCA_004027915.1 Capromys pilorides
ATGTGTTTGGACAAAAATATTTTCATGATTTTAATTAACATCTGGTCACCAAATATTGAATTAAAATTGAGTAGTGGCCTGTCAGGAAAATTCAAATGGTGGAATGGAGGTGTATGGAAGACAACGATTATTTTTAACATTTATATTAAACATGCTATACTATACATCAATTTCGTCAATAACATTCTGCAAAGTACCAATTTATCGGGAAAGGTCAAAGTCATTGGAAACTATCTGTGATACTCAAGATATACCCTACTGTGAGGAAGTAATAGAGTAACATTTATGGAGCTCCTCGTCTGTCAGGTAAAGGGCTGACACTTCGCAAATATCTCATTCATACATTCCATTTGTGGTGAAGACTAAGATTTCCAGCTTCTATGTTCATACAATAAAACAAGATAATGTAGGTTAAGGTATTCGCAACCCAAGGAAAGAAAAGACGAAGGATGGATTATATGCAGAAATGTTTCAGTCCAGCTGTGATTTCCAAGAGCCCACTGCCACCTGGAACTACGGCTGTAGCCATAGGTACCTGCACCGTGTTCACCACTGCTGCAGCCTGTGGGATGCATCTCCTTCTAGCTAATTCAAGTAGCAGAAAACTTTGGTGCTCTGGGTTTTGGGGAGAAAGAATCTGGCTGTAATTTGGTTCCTGGTTTCCCAAAATTACCCCAGGATATTTATGTGCCTGGACAACGACTTTACATGCCACAATGACCGTGATGACAAGTCCTTCTCTGGAGAGAAATTCAATAAGAATTTCACTCTGAAGTATACAGATCCTGCCATCTTGCCCTTGACAAATGCTGAAATGAATACAAGTGGTTTCAGGTTTTTCACATACACTGCCAAACACGAACAGTTAGACAGTAGGTCTTTGGGAATATGAAAAAGATCATGCAGGTGATGGAAGGGCTGGAGCTTTCAGTCCAAAAGGGC
Organism: Capromys pilorides; assembly: GCA_004027915.1. Classification (NCBI taxonomy): domain Eukaryota; kingdom Metazoa; phylum Chordata; class Mammalia; order Rodentia; family Capromyidae; genus Capromys; species Capromys pilorides. The sequence continues at coordinate 943 of PVKN010037601.1, forward strand.
AAAATCACTATTGACAACCATGGGAAAACAGGTGCAAGCAAACAACCTTTGGCTTGACTTGTGCTCCATCTTAACCAACAGACTTGTAGCTTGGGAGAGCATCTCTCCCACCGGCAACATTCTATCATCCTCGTGTTCTGCTGCAGTTGTTTTTAGGGTCCCATATTTTCCTTAACCTCCTCAAAGTGTATTTGGATTGCAGAGATAAGTTCATGAGTAAGAAATAAAAGCTAAATAACAAAAATAAATTCATTTTTATGTTCAAATAAACTATGGAAGTTTATTTCTTTTTTATTTTTAGCATGGAGGCAGAGCCTAAATATTAAAATATTTTGAGTAGAATTTTCCTTTATAATAATGCAGTGTAACTTGTTTTTACATAAAATATATTCTTGATATGCTATCATGTCAAACTTGGAACGGGAGACTGCTTACTGTCTAGGAGTCTCTCCTTCCGCTGATCTATAGGTAATAGAAGATGGCTCCGGAATGCATTTCTCTAAAGCTATAATTGGTTATACTATGGGTACACATCACCAGTCATCTGAATGCAAAGCACCACATGACTTCCTGCACTTAGAGGAAATGCAAATTTGATCTGGTGTGTGACACGCTGAACGTTCTCTTTTCACTGCTGATGTTATAGAAATAGCTGACTGTTTGAGCAGCATTTTAGATAGCTCCTTCTCTGGATAGTGTAACATAAGATATCTGTAGGCTTACTGTTAAATGTAGTTGTCACAGGTATCCTTGGACATTCTGGAGCCATGACAAAATTGCCACATGTTCCTGAGGCTCTTTGGCAAGCCGCAGTATATTCCTGTATATAAGTGTTTGTCTTAAAACTAAATTCTGTCCATGGATAACTCAGACAATTATTTCATTGGCTAATGCTTTGTTCTGATTTCTCTTTTCACTGGGTCTTGAGAGCTGAACTCTACAGGTTGCTTTTAAGTGGATAGGCTCTTCATCTGCTACAGTAAAGTGTGAATTCCCATTTGAAGTACTAGTTGTGATGCTTTAGGCCAGGAATTTAGCATTCCTTGGCCAGATTTATAGGGTTCTTATAAAAGTTAAACCAATACATGTGAAATATTCAGAACAACGCCTTTTTCAAACAACAATATCCCTAATCAACGTGCTAGGTGTGTGAGCTCTCAGGTGGGTGAGACAAGTCTGAAGAAGAAAGACAAATAAATTAAATCAGACACTTGCCTAAGACTATATGGTTGCAGGACTGGAGTCAGAACAGTTATTCTGATTTTAGTCTTTTTTATAATAGATCACTTTGCTTTCTTAATTAAACACATATGTGTATCTGCAGCAGTTGACTTTTAAATGTGATGTTTTGTCAACAAATGTAATTATTGGGCATATACTTTGCATCAGACATAGTAATGAGGCAATGCAGTTATGATAACAGGGCTCACCTACAACTACAAAGTCTCACATGTATGCCTACACATGACCATAGAGAAGCAAGCATCTGCAGTCACGATATTCTCTCTTTCAAAGAGTCTGCATATATCTTGCTTCAGGTTCTGACTCACTCCAAAGTTGGGCATTTACTTAGAAGCTCTGCACCTTGTTTACCCCTAAAAAGAAATAGTAATAATAGTATCTGACCTGCAGAGCTATGAAGATTAATAAAAATACCACACAGAGTCTGGCACTAATGAAACCTCATTATGGACCAGCTAACTATCTTCCTTTCCTCATAGCTCTAGGATTACCTGTCCTGATCTTCTTGTCTGTCTGCCCCACAGGAGCTATGCACCTGACAGGAGAGGACCTGCAGCAGTGTTGGACACAATGCAAGGATCACTGTAAGAAGAACTTAGAAGCAAGTTAGTGACTGTAATATAACTTAATAGCACGGAAAAACTGAAGGAGATACTCTCCATGAACAACAATCAAGGAAGTTTTAATGCCACTTTCCCACAAGACACTCAGTCTTCATATGTTAAAAAGGAGCAGCTGCCCAGAGAGAATCAGATGAAGAAATTGCAACTGGTTTTGACAGAGCACAGGCAGTTAGTGAATGTCTTTCTCCCTAATGCAGGTTGGTTTTACTTGCCAGTGCACCTGTCTTTGTTTTGAGTTCAAGCCAACTTCTACTCCCCAAACTTTTGCGGCTGTCACAGGCCTGCCCCTGAGATTCCACAGTGTCACTGTTCCCAGTGTCCTTGTTCTATTCCCAAACTGGAGTGCAGAGTTTCAATTCATCAAATGCAGTGCAGATGCCGTCAAAGACTGAACCTGTGTGTATGGAGGAGCCTATCACACGCTTCCAACCATTAAATGATTAATACTGGAAGTAATTACAATAGTCCTGGCATGCAGCAACAACTCTACCTGATTGTTATCATCCATTCATTCAACAGGTTGCATTCAGTATCATTTATGAGCCTGTCGCTATTCTACAGTATGAGATAAAAAGAAACTAAGTAAACCAGATCTCTTCTCATGAAGATTAGAGGTTTGGGGTGGATGGACGGGGTTTAGAAAATAAGCAAGGATCAGTACACTGAGTAGAATGGGTGGATATTGATCCTACTCTTGGTGAGGACAGGCCTCAGCTACCTTGTTTAGCACCCTGTTCCAGTGTTTTCTTAAATTTAAAAATGTGTTTTATTAAGATATAATTCAGGTATCATACTTACTGTAGAATTTGTTGGCTTTTAGTATATTCAGTTATGCAACCATCTCTGCTAATTCTAGAACATTCTTATCACTCCCTACCCCCAAGACCCCATACTGCTTAGGTTGCTTAAAAATAAAAATATAAAATGTCATATATGAAGAGTGAATAGGTTTTTATGTGAGTCAGTGTGGGGTTAGATCTCTCTCTCTCTCTCTCTCTCTCTCTCTCTCTTTGTGTGTGTGTGTGTGTGTGTGTGTGTGTGTGTGTGTGAGAGAGAGAGAGAGAGAGAGAGAGAGAGAGAGAGAGAGAGAGGTAACTCAATTTGGAAATTTATGTATGTGGAGGTTTGTGAGGCAGACCCGGGGTGAGCTAGTAACTCGAAAGTCAGGTTGAGGTAATCTGGAATTATGCAGGAGGCTGCGAGTCTGTGGGAAACACCTTGTTTGTGTTCTTTGTGAATTGCGATTTTGTGGAGGACATACCTGGGTCCATTTATTTTTGTGCATGGGAGACTGAGCGTGAGGCCCAGTAAGGAGTCCGCGCGTGTAGCCCGGCCTAAATGTGCACGCGCGAGTCGAGTTTGTGAGGGTGAACATTTGCGGGCCGCGGGGACTGCTTCTAAGTGGAAACAAGTTGGGAGCCGGCGGGTGGCGGCTGGCGCGGCGTCGTGTGCGCGCCAAGTCCGCTCAGTGTTTGCGATGCGCACCGGCGCCGCCGCAGCTCCGGAGGCCGCGCCAGGGTAGGGGTGCCGGAGGAGGTGCGGCCGGCCAGGAGAGAGCTCGGGTCCCGCGCCGCCGCGCGCTCGCGGGCTGCTGGCTCGCAGGGGACAAACAGGAACCGGAGCAGCACTGCCGCCTCTGGCGCGAGCGCTCGGCACCTCCTCCCGCCCCAGCCACTGTGGCTCGGCGCGCGCGGCCGGCGGCTGCCCTTTCCGCCTCCGGGGAAGCAAACTCGCGGGCCTCTGCGGCGCTGGCACCATGGCTTCGGGCCGGAGGGGCTGGGACAGTTCCCACGAGGACGATCTGCCCGTGTACCTGGCCAGGCCGGGCACCACCGACCAGGTTCCGAGGCAGAAGTACGGCGGCATGTTCTGCAACGTGGAGGGCGCCTTCGAGAGCAAGACGCTGGATTTCGATGCCCTGAGCGTGGGGCAGCGGGGCGCCAAGACCCCCCGGAGCAGCCAGGGCGGCGCCCGGGCCTCGGCGAGCCGGCCTGGGGTGGAGAGGGACTCGCCGCGCAGGGGCCAAGGCCGGGAGGACAGCGGGGAGCCCGCGCCGGCGTCGCCCGCCCCGGCCGGGGTGGAGATCCGGAGCGCTACGGGCAAAGAGGTGCTGCAGAACCTCGGTCCCAAGGACAAGGTAAGGGGGCACGGGTCTGTTCTAGGACTGTTCCATTCCTCTGTCCCGGTCCCGCCCGCCAGGGTCGGAGCACAACTTTCTTTAGCTCACTTTGCCAGAGGATGGGGGACTACAGAGGAGGTAAAAAGCATCCTTCGCTGAGTATAGGGCGACCTCGTAGCCCGGTCCCTGAATCTGCACGTGTCCCCCTCTGCAGCATCTTTGTGTCCGTGCTGTAAGGGTCCCAGGTCCCCTGCTCCCTGGGCTTCCCTGCCACCCCACCGTGGGCCCTTCGTTCTGAGTGGGTGTGTCAGCCTGGCCAGCCCGGGAAGCCTGAGTGATTTCCTGACTTTCTCTCCATCTGAGAACCAACAGCACAATTGTCTCGGCCTTTTCTGGCCCTGGATTCAATCTCAGCCCAGGTCACTAGGACAGCGGGCACATCGATGCTAGGAAAATGGGGTCATCTCCATAGTACCCGGATAAAAGTACAGGATGAGCCGTCTCCGCTCTCACTGGTCAAACATCAGCTCTGCTCCGGAAACTTTCGGGTGTGGGGCCCCTAAACTAAACACCCCAACCTCTGTGCCTCACTCCTGTCCTAGCTCATTTCACATCTGTGTTTGTAAGAGTATGTTTGCGTACAAGTCCTGGTGTCACAGGGATCCAGCTGTCTCTGCAATGATATTATTATATAGTTTTTAAAAATAGACCGGGGTATTAAAGGTGCACATTAAACTCACACGAACTGCAAACTCCCTGCTGTTCTTACTTGCACTAAGGCCAATTTCCTCCAAATGTGCATTTTAGAGAATCTCCTGCCACACTGAACTGATAGAGGAAGAGATGGCCTGGAAATCCAGCTTTTTCTGATTCATGTGCTTATTTTATTTGATAGACAATCCGAGCCCTAGTTGATCAATTCAGTCTGGGCAAGGCTATAGGATTCAAAGTTCAAACTGATGCTTTTGAGCTGGGGAACAATAGTCATCAGATGCCCTCACCCTGGCCTGGTAATGGCTGCAAGTCCATCTGCATATATTACTCTGCCCTAATACCATGGTGAATAATAACCTGAAATGGAAATGTCTGATTCCGAACAATTACAGTTAATGCTTACCCAGGTCTTAGTTGTTTTTCCACTAAAAAGCAATGAGCTAGTGAAAGGACAGCAAGTTGGCCTTGTTTGATTTTGAAAAGTTAGAAAAACAAACTTTTAACTCCGACTATTACCAGGAAAGCAAGAACTGAAGTTAGTGCTGTTTAAAGGTGCTATTTGTGAAATAATATCGGTGCCTCTTGGAATCACTCGTTTAATTTGTGCTTTCCACTTTCTCAGTTCCACGTGGTACTCCTCTAGGGTGTCTACGCCCTGCCCATATGCCCTTTTAGGGAAAACTTCTGCTAGTTTGGAAAAGCTTTGGCGGATTTCTGAGCTGAAGAATAACCCTATATAAAAGGGCTACTGCTTTTCTTCAGATCTGACGTGATCAGTACTGAAGCGCTCCCTTCCTGGCTCTAAAGGGTGGGGAAAGTGATGGAAAAGGTCAGTAACAATTGCTGTGAGTCAATGTATTCCCCGCACTGGAACACCCCTGATGTAAGCCAGATAATATGCTTGCTTTGCAAGACTGAAGAATGGTAACTAGAGAAAGGAAAATATGTTCTTCTGGAAACCCAACAATTCTCCATCTCTCACCCTTTCATAAGCCCTATACTTTTGGCTCCTAATTGAAAAATAATAATACGACCTCCGCATCAGCAGGATTTCTAGTGCTACATGGTTATTTGTAAGTTGGGGCTTGCTGTTGGCTGCCTCCAGGCCATGTTATTATCTTTCATTTGGTTGAATCACATTGCTTAAAAAAAAATAAAATAAAAGCTATTGAGCTTATCTAGTTCTACTGTAATTCGTGGCTGTTTCTGTGGGCATAAGGGTTGTACCTTTGTATTTATCCTTATAGCTGGAATACCTGATACATTGGAGGTTTCAGTGTGTGTTGGATACCTCAGACTCCCTTCATGAGGCCATCTGTTTTGCTACATGTATGCAAGTTTTGCCTTTGCTTAAACATTGCCATTGTTAGGGAGTTCACTACCTCATGAAACAATTTTAAGGCAACTTTTCTTTAAAAATAAATTAAATCTAAATCTGCCTGTTTCTACAATTTGCTCTTGGATCTACTTGGAAAGCTGGAGTGATGCAGCAGTAACGAACATCCCTAAACGTCAGTAACTTTGAACAAACAATAACAGTTTAGTTCTTGCTGCTGCAACTTTCCAACTTTTGTCATTGTCTCTTAGAGAACAAAACTGGTGGAGACTCCAGCTCTGTACATCTGCGGTTAGGAGAGCTTGTGGAAAATTGTGTTCTCTTTCTGAAGTGATGAAGATTATGTAAGCTCACATTTCATTGGACAAGGCTATGTGTGCCCATAGCCAACTTCAGGGGAAGTGGGGGAGGGCAACCTCATCATGATTTTAGAGGGCTAGAAATATCTGACAGGTAGCTTTAATTTCTCTCCCAGCTCTGGAGTTGCACTGCTGGAGAGAAAAGCTGGCCCTGAGTCACCTGAATGTAGACTTGTAACTTAGTTCCCTTGTGCCTCAGCCCTCTCATCTGCTAAAGGAGATCAGTGACTACTTTAAACAGCACAAGTACTCAGGACATACAGATCATTATTACTTCAGCTGCCATTTTTACTGACTTTCGTATGCTGGACAGTTTTCCCATTCTCACTCAATTTGTACATTAACCTTAGCGTTCCCAGCTTCTTTACCTCACTCTTGTATGGACTGCGTACTTGTGACATTCAAGTCGCTCACTGTTCATATTTTGTAGATGAGAGAACTGAGGCACAAGGGAGCTAAAATGAGCGCTTCACGACTTTGGCTTCTTTTTCAGGCTGGTCTGTGTACCTATTCTGAAAACACAGTGCCTAGAACTTAATATAGTGCTCCAGGCGGAGTACAGTGGCAGCGAAGAGCATTAGGCTACTTAGTTTTGTGGATTAGGAGATAGCACATGCTGTGCTGTGCAGGATTATACCTGATAATTAAGTATCTGCATCCTAATATTGTTTTTGAAGTAAGCTCCCTGTCATGCAAGCTTTCAGAAAATTTTTACATAAACTGGTGTTAAGCCAGGATGACTCCATATTGTGCAGGTACAAGTGAATTTAAAAGAAAAGCAAAATTTAAGAAAAATTCTTAATTATGGGATTTTACTTTTGAGCCCTTTTTATTCATCACTGTTTTAGCTCAGCTTTCTATTCTACCATGCTTTTGAATCTTAATTCAGTAGTATCATCCCCAGCTTGCGCCAGAAACTAACACTTTGCGAACACGTTCTGTATGTCTCTATGATATATATATATATATATATATATATATATATATATATATCCCCTTTATAGAAAATAATTGTACTTGTAAGGAAATTGGTAATCAGAGATGACACACTCAGTCCCACCTCACATGGGTAGTAACTGTGGGGATCTAGAAAATAAATTCCAGTTATTCTGATTCTGGTGGCCATTGCTCTGTGCAGACCAGGAGACTGTTCCATTATTTCAGTTCAACCAGGCTCACCACGCTGTCCGCTCCTGCCATGCTAACGTGTTGCAGGACAAGGGTAGACCTTCTCACCAAGCCTTGAAGCCTTCTTTCACCTGGCCACCATCCCATCCATCAGGAGCACCTGGAGACCAGCCGCGGCACCTGTGGCACAGTGCTACAAAACAGATCTTGCAAATTAATCACAAAGCTATCAAAAGAAACTTTTTAAAGTAAAAATGTCTTAAAAAAATCAAAATAAATTTTATATCTGATATAGTTAAATTATTTTATTAAAAACACTGTGAAAGGGTTAAGTGGCACAACTGTTTGGTAGGATAAAAATGTTTCCAAGCTATACTCTGAAAGCCCCATTCCATGTTTAAGGCACCCGTCAGAGTTAACCCTGTAGTTCTGGACCTACCTGCAAACTTCTTCTTCTTCTTCTTCTTCTTCTCCTTTTTCTTCTCCTTCTTCTTCTTCTTCTTCTTCTTCTTCTTCTTCTTCTTCTTCTTCTTCTTCTTCTTCTTCTTCTTCTTCCTTCTTCTTCTTTTTCTTCTTTCTTCTTCTTCTTTTCTGGTGGAACTGGGGTTTTAATGCACGACCTTGCACTTGCCAGGCAGGCACTTGTGCCACGGAGCTATCTCCCCAGCCCCCACAACATCTTCTTAAGTAATATATGTAGATTTTTTTTCATGATAGACATTTGTTTTACCAAAGCTTGCCACAATTGGCTCATACAATGTTTTGTGTATGATTTTTGACACCAAGTACATAGAAACAATTCTAAGCAAAAAGTATTTTTCATTCCCCAGTACTGCAAAAAAAAAAAAAAAAGGTATTTTTCATCATTTCACAGGAGGCTTTTCCAACTGTAGTCAGATTTCCTAGCAGCAAAATTATATTCATGGGAGAAGTACGATATAGGGATTTCCAAGAGAAAAATGGTCATGCAAGTATGCTGTCATGTATGGTGGCAACCTAGGGGTCATATCTAGTTCTGCACTGCTCCTCTCGTCCACCTTTGTTTCCTTTGTGAATTCAGAGGGGCTCTGAGTACATAGAGAGGGAGACTGAAACAAAAAGATGTGGCTCTTACCATTTTATCGTTTGTTACTTGCCTTTTTTTGCCCTGGTCTAAAAGTTTTCAAAATGACTCTGAGAAATTGCCTGTATAGTGGAAAACTGCTGAAAATAGCCTTATAGTTTTAAATGCCTTCATAGCAGTCAGATCTGCATGCTGCAGTGTAAATGAGTTTTACAAGGCTTCTCTGACAAAGGAAAGTTTGTACATTGGTTAAGGAAAAAAAAATCTTTTCTTTCTTTTTGTTTTTTGCTTACCTGACTCACAGGCCATAGCTGAGAATGGAAGTGTATCTCTTTACCCAAATTTGACAATGTTTGAATCCTTTCAAAACTTTGGTTTACCTTGACAGTAACCATTTGAGGAACATAAAAATGATCCTTCTAAATAATGCTGTGATTGGCAGGGCTCCCTCAGAATAATGGTCCCTGGAGACAGTGTTTTGCTGAAGAGTCTTGTAATGTCTACAATGGCCAGAGTAATGTCTGTGATGGTTTCTCTCAGTGGCTCCTATAACTGATTCTCTTCATGATTAATTTCCACTAAGTATGCTCCCTGCAGTAATGTTCCTGTGAGATGTGGGTAAAGCTCACTAAGGAAAGGACATCTGGATGAGAAGACTGCAGCTGGTAACTGCACTCAGCCTGGCATTTTCTGAAGGAGGCAGTGGTCTCTTTAAGTGTAAGAGGCTCATTTAAATTAAGCTTCTAGAAGAGTGGAATGTTAAAATATAACTGCATTCTGCATGAGTCCTATAATGTTCTAATCTTATGACATTGACCTACTCCATCAAAGGACAATGAAAGGAAGCAGGCACAAAAGAAACCTGATAAGGGATGCCTGTGTCGGAGCACAATAAAAAGTTGGAGAGGGGCTGGCGAGATGGTTCAGTGGTCTAAAGCGCCTGTGTAGGAAGGCTCAGGCAACTGCAGGGACTGCGGTTCGATCCCCGGCACCACATGCTGCGCCAGCGCCACCACCAGGGCAGGCTGAGCCAGCCACAAAATAAAAATAAATAAACAAACAAACAAACACAACAAGCAAACAAATAAATAAATAAATAAAATTAAAAAAAAAATAAAAAGTTGGAGAGATAAGTATGAATGATACAGGTAAGCAAAAGGAAAATATAAATATAAACTACATTACCTGCTAGTCTTCTAATGAAAACTATAATGCTGTATTTTCCTCCCATACTTGTGCCCATGACATGTGTTATGGTTTGTGTATAGGTGTCCCCCTAAAGCCTCATGCTGTCATGGGGCTGTTTCTGGAATTTGTAATTGATTACTGTGGAAATGGGTGCTGCCTCTCCCCTGGGGCAGGTGATTTGCATTTCAGTGTAAGGTAGGAAGAGAAGTTAGCTGCTTGAGCTGCTGCTAGCTCTCTCCCAGTGCTCTTGCTCTTGCTCACCTTCACGGAAGGTTGCCCTCTCCCATATGCCACTCTGCGTTGGAACCAGCTGAATATGAACTGAAACCTACAGTAACTGTGAGCTAAATAAACCTTTCCTTCCCTCATTTTGAGTGTCGGATGTTTGTCCCAGCAATGAGAGAAGAGTAACTAAGACAACATATATACATTTTTTTCCAAAAAAAAGGTAGAAAGATACACTATTTCTATGGCAAAATTATTCTTTTTAGTACTTACAATTTTT
>PVKN010037602.1:0-11215 GCA_004027915.1 Capromys pilorides
GTCATAACAATTACAATTAGATGACATGAATTTAATATTTTTCCACTGTAGTGTATTTTAAATGTATGCATGGATTCAATTTGGCAAAATAAGCATATTATATTTTCAAATAATATATTATGAAAAAATTGTAGAACCTACTTAAAGATACATAGATATACATAACCTGTAGTAATTGCAAGATGTAATTTGTGTATTCAAGCAGTCCAGAAAAGAATCTTTTAAAGGTTTGAACCAATACTGGATTATGGCGGTATGAGAATATATCAGGAAAATAACTACATTAAGAACATCACTTATCAGGCAAGCCAAATAGCTCAGCAGATTAAAGCACCTGCTTAGGCAGATGCAGCAGCCAGGTTTAATCCCCAGGGCATGCAGAGACACTGATTGAGACTGGGTTTGGTTACAAGCACCTGTGGTCACAACAATTTTGAGGCTGAAAACAGGAGAATCACTGAGTCCAATCTACTTAGTGAGACCTTATAGACTCTGTAGACTCTGTGTTAAATACAGGGAAAAAAAAAGAAAGAAAAAAATGAAAAAAGAATATCACTTGTCTTCTGTGGGAATTGCTTGACTAGCATATAAACAGGAGGGAATTGCTTCCCCCTATTTTAATATGTGTATAATCAAAGCTACATCTGAATGGGAAATATGTTCATGCACACTGATGTCAACAGCTTCACTGAGGCATGTTTTATACAACACAAAAGTGGCTTACCTTGTGTTTTTTACTCAAAGACATGACTTGTAAATTTGTAGCCTTGCATTTCTGAATCTAGAGACAACACTTTGTTCAACCAGGTGCATACTTATTAATTTACAATCATTTTTGAAGACCTATTTCCCAATAATAATGAGATAAAAAATACTGAGATAAAAATGAGATATTATTTAAATACTAAAGTAGCTCACAGTAAGTGAATTGCTCCTGACTTGGGCACAGTTCATACTGTGTTAGTCTACTTGACACGCAATAGCACATTGTGCTGCTCAGCAACAGCATAAGTATAATATTCTAGTCATCCAAAAAACGTTGGTCATAAAACACCAGGAAGAGTTCCCTATATTCTCCCAATTAATAGGTGATTGTGATAGTTCACAGCTGCATTAATTTCAGTAATGAACACCCAGCTAAATTTGATCAGCATGGTTTTGGGTGTAACAACTGAAGAGTTGCTGGGATTTATGGGATATGAGTGACATGAGTGACAACAGCCAATAAACTTTCTATTTAAACAGTATGAAAAGGAAATGAAGAAGAAAAGCTTGCTTCTGTTTCTTGAGAGTCTAACTTTCAACTTCAAAAAGCAGACCTCTCAGCCTCAGACACTACACGGAGCTCCAGGTTTTGACTAGGTCCTTCTGATCTCCAGCGCACAGACAGCCACTTGTACACCTCTACACCTACATGTGACAGCCCACTGTAAGCTAATTCTGTGATTTCTCATATATTTGTGTATCTTATATTAAATCAGCATCTCCATTAAACACTGATGAAAATAGTGATAGAGCAGAATGTGGGTGTTACATTTAAAATACTTCTGGAACAAAATGTGAAAAATATCTCTTGGACACTAATAAAACAATTGTCCATTAGCTATATTCCCCTATCATTAACTATATTCCCCTATCATTTACTTTTGCTCATATGTACACATATATATGAGACGTGGACTAAGTTTCTGCATTGACAAGTGCAGGGATCAGGGTTCAATCCCCAGTCCTGCCCCCAGGGTGCACTGAGGCTGGTGACCAAGTCGAGGTGTGATGGCACATGCCTGTAATCCCAGTGTGGGGGTGGGTGAAAACAGGAGGGTCATCATAAGTTTGAGCTGCATAGTGAGACTCTGTACCAAATGTATTAAATAAATTAATAAATAGATTGGTAGATAGATAGATAGATAGATAGATAGATAGATAGATAGATAGATGATAGATAGTTTAGTAAGAGGCACAATGCTGTGAATCCTCCTCACATCTTCCTCCTTACTTTGAGCACAATCATCCCGTTGTTCTTATTGCTTTCTGCAGCAGTGCTACAGTACTCTTCTTCGAGGGTTTTTAACTAAGCTATCTTGGATCTCTCAATATCCTGAATGTATCCAAAGCATTTCCTTATGATCTCTCTTGGGTAAGAATTTCAGTAATTGCTAAGGTAATAACTGCACCAAAATTCTACACCAAAGGTCAGAGGACAATGCTACATAAAATGACAATGAGAAGGAGCAAAACCTATTTTCAAGCTCTGAGCCCACCAAGAACAAATGCAGGGGACACTAGCATAGAAGAAATTGGAAATCACACACCTGAAATCTCTGAAGTAAAGAAACAACTGAAAAAAAAGTATAGAAGAAATCAGGTCAGAAATAATTTCTGAAGTAAAACAAGAAATGATAACTATAATGAAAGAATTACTAAAGTGCATCTAAAGAAGACACTGAGGGCTGGTGGTATAGCTCAGTGAACTAAGCGCTTACTTAGGTAAGCATAGGGGTAGATCCTTGGCACCACAGGCCCCTCCAGCCCAGCCCTTGGGCATGCTGAGCTGGTGATGGAGTCCTGGTGTGGTGGTGCATGCCTGTAAGTCCAGCACTAGGGAGGCAGAAAAGGGGAGAATCTCTAGGAGTCTGAGCTGTGTGGTGAGACCCTGCACATAAACAAAGAAGACACTGATAAAAGAAAGAGTAGAGGAGAGTATAAAAATGATGGAATCCTTGAATGAACAGTGTAGGAAAGAAATAGAACACATAAAGCAGATTCAAAGTGCTATACTTCTGTAATTAAAACCTCAATCACAAGCTGGAAAAACCATATGAATAAAAGTGAAAAAAGAATTTCAGATGAACAATGTAAGAATAATAGGCATCAATGAGAAAAGAGTCACTAACAAATGATATAAAAAGAATATGGTAGATGTCTATGGGGAAGAGCAGTGGTGCTGGATTTGGTGAATGGGATGGACGAAGACACAGCATTGTGGTTTTCCAAGCCTGCCTTTCCATTGGATGGCACTCAGCATTCACTATAATTTTTAAAAATCACATGTCATGAATATATTCATGAAGAAGGGCTTCAAGAACTGTTTTAGAAAAAGAGAACAAAGCTTAGTTAATTGTGTTCAAAGCTAAAGGCAATATTTTCAGGAAAATCCATGGCAATGTGTTTTTAACTGCAATATCTTTTTTTTAAAAAATAGGAATGTTGGCTACATATTTTAATCATATCCCCTGCATAGACTGTGCACACCCCCAGGCCCTTGTCATCCCAAGAGATGTTTGCACCACCGCTCTGCATTCTCTAGTGAGCACATCCATCCCTTTTCCTCTGCTACCTTCATGAGACCTAAGCCATGTTCTTGTTAGGATACCTGACCCACATAAACAGGAAATGAATACTTTACATGTTGCTTTAGGTCCATAATTTTCTGTTAATTTTTATTAGATTTTTAATTTTATCAGTACATATTTGCAATGCACAATAATTACTTTTTGTGGGGAGTTGATATATGTACATAATATATCATCAAGAATCAACAAATGGAATCACATCAAATTACAAAGCTTTTGCATAGGAAAGCAAACAACCAACAGAATGAGGAGACAACCCACACAATGGGAAAATTTTTTGGCAGCTATTCCTCAAACAGAGGACTAATATCTAGAATATATGAAAGACTAAAAATCTTGGTTTTGTAAAATAAAAGATCCAATCAAGTGCCAGCTGGATGAGCAAACTACAGCACCTGCTTAGGCAGGCGTAGGGACCAGGGTTCAATACGCTGGGGTGCCATGCTGGCCCCGCCCCTGGGATGTGCCGAGATGGCAAATGATACTGAGTGTGGTGCCATGCGCCTATAATCCAGCAATTGGGAGGCTCAAAATAGGAGGATCACTATGAGGCCAATATGAGTAGTGAGACCCTAGAGATCCTGTGCTAAAAATAAAAAGAAAAGAAAAAAAATCCAATCAAAAAATGAACTGAAATGAAAGGGCATTATTTTTTTTTTTTTTTTTTGGTCTTTCTGAGATAGCATCTCCCTGTTTTTCAAGCTGGCCTTAAGCTCACTTTGTGGCCCAGGCTGATCTTGAACTCACAAACATGCTCCTGCTTCTGCCTCCAGAATGTTGGGATTACAGTTGTGCAACACTGTGCCTGGCAAAAACACCCAGTGAAAAGACACTTCTTAAAAGATTAAAAACAAATGACCAGTAAATACAAGTGCTCACTCTTATCTTCAAAGTAATTGCTCGTATTACAAAACACAGGCAAGAAAAACTAATCAAACAATATAAGAATAAAGAATTTCTTTTCAATGAACTAATAGCACTCAGTACTGTAACTCTCTCAACTATCTTATGCGTGTGTGCATCTTACAATTTTATCTATAAATTTTATACTAGTGTTTTTATTGTTTATTTTTATTTTCTTCAAAATAGAAAAACAAAAACCAAAAATCAAGTGATAATTTTTCACATAGCAATGTCATTGATGCTGCTGCTCCTGAAAAGTTACTACTAGCTGCTGTCTCCTGTATCTGTAATGCCAATATATTTTTTCTACTATTTGCAAGATAGAAAGAAGATGGCCTTCAGCATAGCAACAAAAAATGTTTTCAGGGACTGGGGAAATATCTTGGCAGTCTAAGTGCCACTCCTGGCAAGCATAAGGACTGGATTTGGTTCCCGGTACCACATGCCATGTGGCCTCATGGCATGCTGTGCAAGCCACTGAGACCTGGCATGGTGGCATACTTTTGTAATCCCAGCACTGGGGAGGCTGAGACAGGAGAATGACTATGAGGCTGAGCTGTATAGTGAGACTCTACAATCCATCCATCCATCCATCCATCAATCAATCAATAATTTTTTAAAAA
The DNA here is from genome assembly GCA_004027915.1 of Capromys pilorides. Taxonomy (NCBI): domain Eukaryota; kingdom Metazoa; phylum Chordata; class Mammalia; order Rodentia; family Capromyidae; genus Capromys; species Capromys pilorides. Next base: position 4,880 of record PVKN010037602.1, read on the forward strand.
ATTTATAAAAACAATGTTTCCATACCTATAATCCATGCTGACCAGACACTCAAAAATGTGTCTCAACTTTTCCATCATATCTTCTCAAGTATTTATTAGATTATTCACATCTGCTAGCACCCAGGAACCAAGATTCACTATGAGTGTACCACACTTGCCATGGGCGGCTGACATTATTTACTATCATTAATTAACATCATCTCTGCTTAGCACAATGATCAATCTTCAGTTGTCTTAGGCATATCTCCTGTGTCTTTACTGCTCAGTTCAAATTTTAGGACATTCCCATGCATACTTGCTATTATTGGAACTTAAAAGTCTTTATTAAATGTGTCCTAATGGAATACCAGAAAATGTAAACAAAAGATCAGAGACTAGCAAATGCTATAAAGGCAAACTTGTGAGTACTACTCAGATTTTGCACATAATTAATCGCTTTAAAATACCATCTCCTAAATCTCAGTTCATTCACTCTTGCTCTCTGCAGGACCCATGATCTTTCCCTTTTGTTGTGTTTGTTGGTAGTTTTCTGCTTGCTAATACCATAAATCTAAGTCCAAATACTTTGACAAAGAAGAGTCATTCCAACGTCTTTGAAAAATTTCGTGAATGAGAAACACATCCCAGGAATAAGGAAAAACCGAATGTCAATGCTTTGGAGTCTCCAGAACTCTCTGCTATACTCCTACTTTACTCATTCCTTATAGTCTGAAGATGAACTTGCTTCTAGATACTTCAGCTCACGCAGTATAGAGCATGCCTGAGTGAAACTTGTGAATTCATGATATATAGCTTATGGAAGACCCAGAGAAGCCTAAAGTCCTTTATTAGTTTTAGTTCTAAAATTTCAAAGGATTAATACATATGGCATCAGAGTTAGTTATATTCCCACCAATGAACTATTCATCAGATGTAATATTGTGCCATGGTCATGTGTCATTAAAGTGTAAGTCAAAAGAGCCAGCCAGATAGCTCAGTGGACTAAAGTGCCTGCTTGACAGACCAAAACTGCTGGCGTCCACCCTGGGGCACACTGAGATGGCAAATGAGACTGGGCATGGTGGCGCATGCCTGTAATCCTAGCACTTGTGGGGCTGTAAACTGGAGAATCACTATGAGTCTGATCTATGTAGTGAGACCCTGTAGACCCTGTACTAAAATACATTTTTAAAAAAAGAAAACAAGTAAAGTGTTAAAACATAAGTCATGATTTGACAGCTTATGGTTATGAGAGACATACAGATATGTGTGTGTGTGTGTGTGTGTGTGTGTGTGTGTGTAACATTTCTCAGAAATTCTAGGATTAGTGCTGAGTTCCCGAAGACTGAGGAAGTGAAAAACTATTGCTATTGCACGATATGTAGACTTCTAAAACAGGAATCAATCTCTCTCTCTTCTGTTAAGGATTGAATGTCTGTGACACACCACTCCACCTTATTTTCCCCCATCAAAAAAACTTCATATACTGGAGCCCTGGCTAATGTCATGGCTTTTTCCAGTGCCTTAGGAACCAAATTATTTCATTCAGTCATGAGGGTAGAGTTCACGTTGTGATTTAGTGTCTACAAAAATGAAAAACACAGAGATCTCTGCCCCAGTATAAATAGACAGAGGTCATGGGACCACTCACTGGCTACTCATAAGCCAGAAAACATGCCCTTTTTAGGAAGCAATAGAACTCAGATATTTTTTGGGGAACTGTGAAGGAACTATCTTCTGTTTAAGTCTCTCAGTCTATGGCATTTTGTCAAAGAATGCCAAGCAGACTATGGTGTTCCCTATATGAAGTTGTTCAGAAAATAGTACAGGTTCCCACTTCACCGAACAATAGCTACTTTCAAAATCCTCAAGCTATAATATTTATGTATTTCAGTTTAACTTTCGTTACTTGTTACTTGCTGTGCTGTGTGCAGAATTCTGGAATTCAGGGTGTTCAACAGCTTTGCAGCTTTGCTTTGCTAGGGCACCATGCCCATACCCACCACTTAAACAGCTCAGGAGATTTGGCTCATTATCAGCTGACTCCAACACAGAAACAGCATAGTGGAAGCCTTGTAGAACAGATCTACTGAGTCCATGGAGGCCAGGGAGTGAAGCAGGAGAACAGCCCTAGAAGGGCAAAGGCCAGGGGCCATTCATACTACCCAGGGTCAGGATTTCATGACCCATTTCAGTGCAGGGAAAATGTGCTCCACCAATCCCTTGGGTGATCTCCAAGCCAATCAAGTGGACAGAACCAGACTAATTTGCCATACAGAGACAATGAAGAAGCTTCGAGTGTGTGTGTGTGTGTGTGTGTGTGTGTGTGTGTGTGTGTGTGTGTGTGTGGCTGACTCAGCTCACCCTAGGATCGGTGCTTGTGTGGTGTGTGGTGCCGGGGATTGAATGACAGTCCCTGTGTGCTTGCCTAAGCTTGCCTACGCAGGCCCTTTACACCGCAGAGCTATCGCACCAGCCCAGAAATAGTTCTTAGCATGGACGTCTTGTGTAGAAATGAAGGTTGGGGTGCGGTGGGAGGGAGGCGGCAGCAGCTCGGAGCTGTGCCGGCCCTGCTGGGCTGCAGGAGTCATGTGAGGAATCCTCACGCGGTGACTCCTCTCGGCTCCCTGGCCGTGAAGGACATGCCTACATTGAAGAGTGATAGCAGTGGTCTACACATGCCAGAACTGAACCAGTTCCTCAGGTATCCTGGCTCTGGAAATTGCTATGGGAGAATGGATGACTGTCACAGATCCAGGCCCATCTGCAGAAAGCAAAAATATCTCTCTATATACCTCAGAAACAAAGATGTCTCCATGAGGTTTCTACTCACAGCAAGTGCTATGTTCTTCAATACCTTTATCAAAAAATGTACATAGCTTTTTCAGTTCCTTCTGCACAGAAGAGAATATTGAGCCAAGTATTTCATATCTTGATCAGGAATTGACTACTTTTGGCTTTCCTTCATTGTACAAAGAACCAAAAAGCAAAGAAGCAAAGGAAGAATTAAATATAGTTGCTGTTTTAAATTGTATGAATGAGCTTCTTGTACTCCAGTGGAAGAACCTTCTAGCTTAAGAAAATGTGGAAACACAAAATCTGTAACTGGGAAGTGATATGGACCACCTGCAGAGCTGCTATGCAAAACTTAAGGAGTAACTGGAAACATCCAGAAGAAAAATTATTGGGCTTCAGGAGAGAGACAGACAGCTACAGTGCAAGGAAAGGAATTTGCACCAGCTACTGAAAAATGAGAAGGATGAGGTACAAAAATTACAAAATATCATTCCAAGTCGAGCTACTCAGTATAGTCATGATATGAAAAGAAAAGAACACGAATATAATAATATAACGAGGAATGTCTACATCAACTTGTCATGAACAAAAAGGATAAAAAATAGTCATGGACATGCTGAACTACAAGGGCAGAGATGATGGGAAAAGGGGCTCCTGGAGGACTGGTAAAACTGAAGCCAGGAATAAGGATGAAATGTATAAAATTCTTTTGAATGATTATGAATACTGGCAGAAACAAATCCTAATGGAAAATGCTGAACTTAAGAAGGTTCTCCAGCACATGAAAAAGGAGATGATCTCTCTTCTTTCTTTCCAGAAGAAGAAACCTAGAGAAAGTGCAGATGAGAGTACAGGAGCTAGCATGAAATTTTTGTCAACTTGAAGAGCTAAGAATCATTCAATCCATTCACCTACTGAATGTTCATTTGGCTCTTATTCCTGGAAAGAAAAAGCTAAAAGACATTGACATTTTCCTCCAAAAAGATCTTTGTAAATAGCTGGGTGTGGTGGTGCATGCCTACAATACCAGCACTTAGTAGGCTGAGGCAGGAGAATTGTCCTCAGTTCAAGGCCAGGCTGAACTACATCATGAGATCCTGCTCAGAAAAGAAGCAAAGCTTTTTCTGGAGAGACTGACATCAAGAGATGCTTTCACAGGTTAGTAATGTGATAGTGTGGTACAAGGGCAAGAGGAGCAGTTACCGTGGCAGTTGTCATCAAAGAAGGCATCATAGAGAAGATGACAGTTGAGCTGGTTCTTAACAAAACCAGTGGATGTTTCTGAGATAAAAGATGCCAGGAGAGCATTGGATGTAGGGGAATAACTTGACAAAGCTGGAAAATGACATCATGGTGAAAAGTTCTTTTTATCCAATTAACTTTCACGTAAGTTTGAATTCTGAGTTCCAACAAGTTCACATTAGTGATTAAAGTTTTAAAAAAAAGTAAGTAGGCTGAGGAGATAGCTTGGCAGTCTCAGTGCCTACCTGGTGAATGCAAGGGCCCAGGTTCCATCCCTGGTACCTTGTGCCAACTCCATAATCTCAGGTATGGCAGCACATGCCTATAATCCTAGCACTGGGGAGGCTGAGACAGAAGGATCACTGTGAGTCTAAACTGTGTAGCAAGACCCTGTATCAAATTAAAAAGGTACTAAGCATGACAGAAGATGCTTATCAGCAGTGAGTTGCCAACATTTATTTTTTAAACCTATATTTGAGGATTATTCATTTTGTGGGATTACAGATCAGACCAGCTCTGAAACCCATTTCACCTCCTACCATTTTTACTTCTTTAAAAAACTGAGTTTAGGTCCATGTGGTGACACAGACCTATAGTCACAGAGTGCTGCAAGAAGAAAGTGAATTTAAGCCCAGTGAGGCAATTCATTTGCTTAGTGAGACCCTTACTTAAAAAATAAAAGAGAACTGAGCATGTACCTCAGTGCAAAGGCTCCGTGTTCAGTCTCCAGTGCCTCAAGAAACAAGTCTTTAACTAGTATTTGCATATAGAAGTCTCCTTCACCCACTGGGGTTGCATACATTCCAGGACCCCCATGGCTGCCTAAACTTACAAGTAGTACTGAATGCTGGGTGTAGTGCGCTATTCAAATCTTGTGTTTCTGTACATATATACCTATGAGAAAATTTAGTTTGTATATTAGTCACAGTAAGATTAATAGCAATAACTAGTAAACCAGCAACAACAGTATCAGATAATAAAAAAAAGAAAGACATGAAGGTTGGTCTAGGAGTGGTGGTACACTGCTGTAATCCCAGCACTTGGGAAACTGAGGCAGGAATATCAGTGTTAGAGGCCAGCCTGGGCTACAAAAGTGAGTTCAAGGCCAGCCTGAACTACATAGCGAGACCCTGTCTCAGAAAGGGGAAAAAAAATAAAGAAAGAAATGAAGGTCATACCTGATCCAAATTTTGACATTGCTTACTATGGAGGACAGCCCACAGCACAGAGAAGACAAAGAACAATCAAATCCACATGCTTATTAATGATTCCTAGGCCAGCAAGTGAGTTCACATTGGCTTACTGCTGAAAAAATGTCAGGAAAAGCACACCAGAAATTCAACCATACTGGTAGAGGAGAAACAATATACAAAGACAGCAAGCAGTATTAGCCAGCATGTGAATTTATGCTTATATTTAAACTGCCATTAATTTTTAAATTTAATTTAACTTTTCATCAAAGTAATACATGAGTGAGTTTAAAGAACCAATTAATTCTGCAAAGCTGGATATGAAAAAAATCAGATACTAAGCATTAATTCTCTGTAGAAGAAAATATTTTTCACATTTTTTAGTTAATTCTGTTAATAAATGACATACTTATATAACCACTTATTGATTTTTCAGCTGCAGTGTCTATCTGCTGACTTTCTCCTACAGAAGATAAGAACTTAAATTTGTTTTATTTTCTTGATGCACTCTCATAATTCTCTCTCACATACACCCACACACAAATGCACACACAAGCACATACACACTCCAGTCCATTTTTCTACCATAATTTCTGCTAGAATGATGCTAGACATCAATATCATTCTCACTGTAAGTATATTAATGACTGTCTTTTCTCAAAAATATTACTTATTTCCTTGAACTTTTATTATCAATTTCACACATATAGACAAACATATACTTAATCCTCCCAGGAGTTCTACCAGGTAGAATTGTTGCACTTAATTTTCAGGTGAAGAAAATAACTTCCAGTGTCACCCCACTGGAAAATAGAAGAGAGAACACAGCTTCAGGGCTCTGGTCCTTTGGCCTTGACTGACGGCTCTTCCTCCATTGTGATCAGTGTTGTTGCTACTGTTCTCATTGTCTTACTGTTTATCACATATTTACTCAAAATTGTTCTCCAATTTTATAAACCCCCTCCACTGAAACTCACCACAAGTTCTACAGAGTTTATCTTCTGACCAGAACCTCCTTATTGGCTTTCATCAAGATGGGCTGTTGCTGAAAAATAATTTAAAAGTCAGTTATTTCTTGATAGCTTAACACATTTATTTAAGCCCATCTTTACTTAATATTTTTACTTTT
>PVKN010037603.1:0-11215 GCA_004027915.1 Capromys pilorides
TTAAAGAATGGGATAGCCTGACCTCATGCATTCTTCAGTAAGCCAAACGCCCTCCAAGGTTTCTTCCTGCTGGTCTACTTCTCTTGTGCAGGATGTTAAAAAAAACACAGGGCTTGGGATGGTACAAAGCCAGGTACAAATCTTGGCTCCTCCTTTGCTCTCTAGGTTCAATGCCTGAGTTTTTCATCTGTGTACATTAGAATAAAAGTGATTATCTGTTTGCTTTGATTATTAAATAAGGGGCCATTTCTTTCTTCCCTTCCCAGTTCTCTTGATGATTAATACCCTAATTTGTTGAAACGATGGGAATTTTCTTTGGGGTTTCTCTTACACTTTGCCTGGTTGAGTACAAGCTTTTTGTAGGTAAATATTGTGTTTGTGTCCTTTGTGACAGGCAGACGATATTTTTAGTTAGCAACAGTTTGGCAAATGCGTGTTTTTGTGCAGGAGCAGGTGCTAGGAGTGAGACCAGGGAGAGCTCTGCCCCGCCTGGGGGGTGGGAAGAGGCACGCCCACCAGGAAGTCCAGGGTGGAGCAGAGCTGTCGGCATGGATCCCACCAGGCCCCAACGCAAGGTGTCTCTGAGCCCCAGCTTGACTTACGGTCTCATCCATCCCCAGAAGGACCAACAGTGGAATGGTGGTCATCCCTCCATGGACCCATTCCTGGAGAGACACAAAGCCATCCTGGTTGTAGTCCATCCCTTGCAACATCTCCTTTAATATCTGTGGAATAGAAGAGCAGTGGTCTGTTTTTTCATCCTTGACTGTTCCTGCCTCCCTTCTGGCCTCTGCTTGCTCTTTGCTCCTATGTTATTCATCTTTTTGCTCCGCCCCCTCCTTTGCATTCTTATGTAGAACAGTGAGGACCTTGACAAGAAGTGAAGACCTTAGGGCCCTCTCTCCAACTCAGCTCTGACCTGGCCGCGTGGCCTAGGGCGAGTCACCCCAGCAGTCTGGGTTCTGGGTAGCTGAAAAGAAAATGATTTTGCTTTTTGCAGCACTGTAATAAGTTTCAGAGAAAAGGTATATAAAGTACCTAATGTAGTACCTGATGTACTGGAGTCCTAACATGTAATTATTGTCATTCATATCATCGGGTGATTGAAAGAGCTCCAAAATTGCTTCTGGCTCTGAATACTTTGATCTATGCATTTCTGTTATGAAAATTTCTGTTGGAAAGATTAAAGGGGATCATGATTTCTGTTATTTCTTTTTACTGGCACTGCCTACATTTTTCCTATCAGAGATTGTGAGAGGCCAAGGGGAGGACCCCAAAGAGGCTGTGGGTAGGAGAGTGAGTATGGGGGCACCCACACAGGGAGCATGGGCACCCCTGGCGTCTCATGCTCCATCTGAAGTCACCGCATGCCCACAGACACTCACAGGCCTGAGCTCGGTGGGATCCCACTCCAGGTACTGGGCAACATGTAGCATTTGGTTGACAATGCGATCCATTTCCTATAAAGCAGCAAGAGGAGACGTGTTATCAATGGCAAAAAGAAAAGCACATCCTGGGGGAGGCAGGCAGGGCAGAGTAGGAGGAGCAGCCGGTGCGATCTCTTCATGCCCAGCTCACTGCTTGCTTCTGGAGGTGTCCACAGCAGGTCCAGGGCATGGGTCAGCCACGGCGCTCAGAAAGCTCACTCAGCCGTGAACTCCTTGGCCTCCTCTGGTCCAGCTTCCTTGGAAAGCCTAGAAAGTCCTCCTCTTTTCTTCTTCATCATCATAGCTCCCATGGACGCGTACAAACCACAGTGGTTCCCCCCCTTTTTCCTACTAGTCCTTACCCCTACAACTTTAGCAGCTCAAGCGCCATCTACCTCTCTCAGGGGTCCTAGCTCAGGCATAGTGTCCTGGATTCCTTTGGCAGCTCCTCCTCCCTTCACACCATGACCCAGCCCTGAGCCCAGGACTCTATGAGTGGGAAACAGGAACTGCATAACAGATGTGTTTGCCTGATGGGTGAGCCTTTCATTACCAAGGCCAGAAAGGCTCCAGTTAAAATCTCACAAATTTGCGGGGTGTCCCTGGGTGCCCAGAAAGCCCCATTAGAACATAGCAGACCAGGGAGTATTTGGTGTCAAAGTTAGCATCTTGCATGTGGGTGCTATTTTTTATTATTTTTTTGTACTGGGGATCAAACTCAGGATCTCATGCTTGCTAGGCAGCGCTTATGCTGCTGAGTTATCTCCCCAGGCCCACTGTGGGCACTATTTACAATTGCTCTGGACGGACAGGTGGAAGGACTGCAGCAAGCATGAGAAGCATCACCTTCACCAGGAAGCAAGCTGGATCAAAACCAAATCAAGTTTGGGTTTCAAGCAGGCTGAAACCCAAGAGGCCGTGACAGAGCTGTATTTAGTAATCCACACCAAAGGTATAGAGTGTAGCAGTAGAGAAAGACCAGGAAGTAGCAGAAGAATAGAGCTGGTCCATAACAGAGATTTAGAATCACCTCCTGAGAAACAATGTAGGAAAAGGGAAATTCTAACTGGGAGGAATGCTAACTCAGGGAAATGTTATGTATAGGTCCTTTCAATATTCAGAAGCCTGTGGCACTGTGCCTGTTTGATCAGCTGGAGGGGCGGGGGTGGGGGATCAGAAGGAATCAAGGGATGGAGGAAACGGAGGACTCTGGGATGAGCCTGTTCCAACCTCCCTGCTGGGTTGTGGGGAGAGGGGAGCAGCAGGTTTGGTGGTGCAAACTGCCCTAGCAGACAGAGCGACATCTTGCATGCGGGAAACACACCTAGCTGTCATCCTTAACACTGCAGTAGCTGTCTCTTCCGGCTAGCAGCCGGCTGCTCATCACTGAGGGTTCAAGAAGCAGTGAGACAGCCCCTTAGTTAGGAATGTCGGCTGAGAGGCTGCACCAGTAACTCTCTTGAGCCTCATCTCAGTGCATCACGTGGCCTTAGCTACGTCTTACCGCACTCCACCCCTTCGCCCTGTGCAAGGCCACTGGCACCCCGTGCCATGGTTATGCCAACAGCTCCTAACTGGGGCCCCCCCTGCATCCTTTAGTCTGTCCTCAACGCCGCAGCCAGAGCGATCTTATGGCAACGCGAGTCAACCTTGCCACTCTTCTGCTCAGACTCTTGGATGGTTCTCACCTTCTCAATCACCCGTAGGGCTTAGTGTGCTTGGCCATATCCCCACCCGCCCCCCACCGGGCCCTGGCTTCTCCGATCTCATCTCCTATCGCTTCCTCACTCCGACCTCACCTGCTCTCCAGTTCTGCTCCGGGCATGAGGTCCCCACTAACCCTCTGGGCTTCTCAGGACCTTGCCCTCCATGCTGCCTCTGTGCTTTGCTCCCTCACCTTCTTCCAGTCTCTGGTTCGGTGTTCCTGCCCAAGGGATGCCTTTCTTGGCTACCTCAGCTAAAGCTGAGACCCCACCAATACCTCCTTTCCCCCCTTTTTCTTTTTTCATATGCATCTCTACCCAGCTCCCATTTCATTATGCTGCTTGGAGTCGACGCTTGAACTAGAATGGAAACCACGTGGAAGGAGGGAATTCTGTGGTCCGGCTACCGCGCAGTAGCCTCAATGCTCAGCACCTGATGTATGTGGTAGACACTCAGTACACAAGTGCTGACCAAACGCTGGCGAGTCAGTGATTCTCTGGTTGGCCCACTGAATGCCTCCATCTGCAGCATTGCCCTGCGGTGAAAGGCACCCACTCATAAAGGGAGCTGGTGGCATAAAGTCGGGCTAGTAGAATTCTTCCCTCCCTCCCTCCCCTGTCCTTCCTCTCCCCTTCCCTCGCTCCCCTTGGTATGATTCAGTCCCACTACTTCACCCTCAAAGCCTTTCCATTAACGAGCTCTGACTCTGGCATTACCAGACAGGCCCACAGGCCTATCAGACTTTATGTCTCCTTCCCTTGGCTGCTTCTTTTTTATTCTTTCTCTCACCCCTGGGTCCCTTGTGAAGGAATAAGTAGGTATCAGGTTTCTGCAGGCACAGGGTGCTGGGACCTCATGTCCAGAGCACACAGGGCCAGCCTCCTAGGCTCGGGTGGTGGGAGTGAGAGGAAGCCAGCGGTGATGCCAGCGCCCAGCAGACTCTCTGCTTCTTGCCTGGTATTGTTACCTCCATGGCATCCCTCCACTTGCCCTTGGCTTCCAACAGGAAATCTCAGTGGAAGTTTGTGAATGGGGACGTTAAGTTAGAAGAATGAGCAATACATTTCCTTATTCCCAGATTGTATGACACCAGGCTTCTAGAACGAGGACAGCCACAGCCTGTGCTCTGAAAGGCTGATTCTTTGGAAACAAAAGGTGAGTTCTCCTCAGTGCATCTTGGGACACTGAATTCCCCGCAAAGATGGAGCTAAGAATTCTCAGTTTGTTCTCCCTAGCCTAAATCCAAGAGAGATATTCTGAGTCGGAGCTTACCGCTTGATCCAGGAGTCCGTTCTCATCCGAATCATAGAGACGAAACATGACTGCAAGAAACACAGAGGAAAGGCTTGAGGTGATCTGCGGGAGCCAGAGACGGCTGGGGTTTTGGCGCCCCCTACAGTCTGCAGCGTCTAGGTCAGCTCTGGGCCTCACTCGAGCAGAGGCGGGGACAGCTTTGCTGGCTCTGAGGTGTGGAGTATGACTTCCTTTCTCAGAGGGTCAGAAAAGAGAAGAGGAGCGAGACTGGCTGGGCAGAAACCCTGTGTCTGACGTGACCCAGGTCGCGAATGTGTCAACCTGGAAAGCACGCGTATCTTTTGGTGTCCTCTGAACATAGCCCAAAGCATGTCCCCAGCTGGGGGACGGGTGGAGACAGACGGCTACTGGTGCCTGTTGCTTTCGTTGTGCATAGCAAGAAAGAGGAGCTTGGCAGATTCACACCCTGGTGTGCTCCACCACACCTAGGCTGTGGATCAAGTTATCTTTCTTTGGACTCTGTCCATCTGTAAAATAAGGATTATAGTGTCTTCTTTCTCCTACGGTGATTCTTTTTTTTTTTTTGTCTTTTTGAAACAGGGTCTCACTATGCAGTTCAGGCTGGCCTTGAGCTCACTTTTGTAGCCCAGGCTGGTCTCGAACTTGCACTGATTCTCCTGCCTCAGCCTCCCAAGTGCTGGGATTACAGGCATGTGCCACCATGTCCGGCTGTAACTCCTATGGTGATTCTAAAGATTAATATGACACTGGCACTCCAAGAAAGTGTTGAGTACAGAAAGTACTCAACAGGTGTTCTTCACTTGTATTAACTTTTATTAATTAAATTAATATATTAATTGTAGCTTTTCATATGTAGGGGGTGCCATCATATTCATTTTATCACTATTACTTAATTCTCAGATATTGTAGGAGTTAGCAACTACTATAGAAGAAGTTATAGGTTAAGTATCTCTTATTCAAGAAGCTTGGAGCCTGATGTACTTTGGATTTTAAAAAAATGGAATATTTGCACAGATCTAATGAGTTATTTGGGGAAGAAGACCCAAATTTTAAGCATGAAATTCCTTGATGCTTCACATGTATCTTATGCCCACAAAACCCAACAGTAACTTCTATCATGCTTTGAGTGCATCTGCATCGTGAGCATGGCCTGTCACGTGGGATCAGGTATGGAACGTGAGACATCCACGTGAGACATCATATCAAGGCTTAAACTTTCCAGATTTTTGGAGCGTTTTAGATGTTAGAGGTGCAGGTGGGTGATGTTGCCCTGGTATACCTATCTTCCTAAAATGTTGCTATGCTGTCGGGAAACATCTTTGATCACGGCCCAGCTGCAAGGAAGATCTGGGAGGGAAATTTGGGCTGACGGCTGAATGTTCATGGAAGGACCTGGGAACTCTGCCTACTTCACCCAAAAGGCAGGGACAGGATCTCCGTGGTCCCTGAAGTGAGCAAGGGAGGAAGCAGAGCGAAGCATTGCTGCCTTTCCCCGCCTTCTTTACCTCTTCATCATTCCTGCTTCCCCATGATGCCCCTGCCGCTGGCCCTGTTCAGATGTAACCCTCTGGGTCTCTCGGCATAAGCTTGCAGGGTCATATGAAGTTGTCTTCCTTCTAGATGTTTTAATGTCCTTGCACCCTGTATTCTCTTTGGTGATCTGTACCTGGCTAGAGTCATAAATTCTTAAAAAATAGGGTTCTGATTCTTCATGAGTGCTCAGAACGTCCCGGCCAGGGGCCTGCAGCAGATGTGGCTCGCTTCTGGACAGACGACTGAATGACGTAAGAAGGGACAGAGCTTCCCCTCAGCCTTGTCCCAGGACTCCAGGCACAGCAGCTTCCTAACACCGACCTCCCTCCGGGCTCACGGTGCATGAAAACAGAAGCAAAAAGAGCTGGGGTTGCTCTCGCTCACCACTCACCGTGTCCTCAGGAAACCCTTTGCCCTTGTGTAAAACAAGATGACATCATCCTTCTGGGGTATTGTGAGGCTAAAATTTTAAAAAAGTATTTAAAATGTTTAGCAAACGTAAGGTGCTGAGGAGTGAGAGTTACTCCTTCATGAACAATGAATAAGATTTCAGGTTGCTATTACCACAAACAAACGTGCTTGATTTTTAATAAAAGAAAGCTTAATTTGTTTTCAGTTATTAAAATTGGCAAAGGGGTTGAATTGACATGATTGAATAAAAACAAACCAAAACGAAAAATGCAGAACAACTGACTACACTCCTCCAACAAAAAGTTGCAAGGAAAAAATGTAGCTACAGACGGAGAACAAAAAGATGAAGAGGCAGAAGGGACAGAATAATGGCAACTTACGGGCCTTAGTTGGATCCTAATTCAAATAGTTAAAATACAAAAGAAAATTGGAAAATATGAATACAGACTTAATATTTTATTATAGTAAGGAACAATTCTTAGATGTGATGATAGGGTTGTGCTTCTATTTAACAGAGTGATTTCTAAAGGAACGTGCTGAAATATTGAGAAAGGAAATCTTTCGATGCCTAGAATTTACTCCAAAATAATTCGAGGCTGATAGAACAAGTAGGTGGTACAAACACAACAAGATTGACCATAACTTGATAATTGTTGAGCCTGGATAGTATCTGTGTAGATTGTCACTGTTTTTCTCTACTTTTCTCTGCTTTTGAAATGTTCTGCAATAACCGCCTCCTCCCATCCCCAAGGCAGGGTCATGGTATGCAGTTCAGGATGGCCTTGAACTCATGATGTAGCCCAACTTGACCTCGAACTCAAAACTATCCTCCTGCCTCAGCATCTGCAATGCTGGGGACACAGGTGTATACCAGAATGCCTGGCTTTACAATAATAACTTCAAAAGTTTCTTCTCATTGCCATTTTAAGAGTCAGTCTGAGAGTCACTGGTAGGAAAACTCTCGTACATTCTCCCTGGCAGTTAGTAACAAATGTAAAACCTAGGACTCCATGCAGCTACATGTAGGGAGTAATTTGACATTTCACTTTTAATATTAGCCAGGAGAAAGCAGAAATCTGCTACATTTGCTACCAAATTAGCGCTTAAAACTTGCAATTGTTAACACCTCAAACCTGTGGGGGAGATTTTAAGCTCTGCTAATGAGCAAACTGTTTCATTTTGGTTTTGGCAGAGTTAACCTTTGGCAGACTTCCCTTGCTAATGTTCAATTTCTGTTGACTACTCCTATTATTAACTGGAAGTTTGACTTCTACTAGAATGAGTACGCTTTTTCTACTTTCTACTTGTATTCCCAAGAGAAGCAAAGACAATACATATTTTTAACTAAGGACACCTACTCCACGAGTGTGTCTGTAGGTTCCCGGAGGCTGGGGAACCCATCTTTGGAATGGATCTTCTTCAAAACCACAGAGTTTTTCTGCCTCTGGCTCTGACTTCCTCCTGAGGATATGTTTTAGAAATGAACTTTGTGGCCCCATGAAACCAGGCTGAACTCTAGTTACCTAACACCCTCTCCTCCCCCTGTCCTAGAGACCGAAGAGGTCTGGGGTGAATGGAGAAAAGGAAATAAATCCTACCATAGATTTGAAGTACAGAAAAATCCTCATGGTTAAGAGTTACTTGTATAGGAGTACAAGTATAGGAGTATAGGAGTATAGGGGGAAAGAGGTTAAATGCTGACTACCAGAAAAATCCACTAAGAGGAGGAGCAGCATCTGATTGGTGACTTGCAGGAAGTCCCGCCTGCCAAGCCGAGGTGCCTTGACCGCTTGATGCGAACCTCTTCTCTTTCCAAATTCTGGTTCTCTATGCCACTGTCACGAGTGCCCTCCCTGCTCTATACACAATCAGTATTGTGTCCTAGGAGGATTCTAGGCAATGTTGCTTATATCACTGCTGGTGATGAGAGGGCAGAGAAACCTTCCCACTAGAAGCCGGCCTCATACCCCTCACACCAGATCAATGTCCAGCCTGCTTAGGATCCAGTTCCTCCTGTAGGAAAAAGTTGAAGTCCTTGGTAGGACAAGCGCTTACATTCTAGCTTGTCCTGAGGTCTCCCAGTCTCCAGCAGCGACAGGTAGCACACAACATCCTTCAGGTACACCGCGTGGGATTCTGAGCTGGAAGGTTCAGCAGCAGGGCCTCCCAGGGGGGGCGCAGCCACTCGGTTTCGAGCTGTTGCGTGCTTCTCAGCCACCTTTGACTCTGTGATGGATTCAAGGACTCCTTATGTTTAGTGACCGCTGACCATTGCCCCCCATCCTCTTCAAAATGAACATGAGGATTTTATATTGATGTCTCCAGAAGCTTGAGTTATAAAGACATGATCAAACCAGTGACCCTTAAAGTCCGGTTTGTGGAGGTCATATCCTCTGATTAGACCTCATTCTGATACTTGAAAAATCTATTCCCAGCTGGAAATGGTGGGCTGTATCTGTAATACCAACACTCTGGGAGGCTGAGGCAGGTGGATCTCCAGTAAAACCTGAGAAACCCAGCTAAGACTCAGCTAGGGACATGGCTCAGTGTGAAGTCCCTGAATTCATGTTCAATCCCCAGTAACACACACACACACACACACATACACACACATGCACACACATGCACATACACGCATATGCACACGCACATGCACATATGCACACACACACCTACACAGCCTTTTTCCTTACAGGAAATTAATTTATTTCCTGTCAATTTGCAGAAAGTATAATAGTGACTTTTGGTAGTACAGCAGTCAGCAGGCAAGTGTCGTTCAGCCTACTTCTACTTTTTGGGAAGTCATCCATTGTAGAGAAGTAACTTCCCCTGGAATTTCCAAATGGTAGAATGACTAATCACCATTTACCAACATCTCCTCATAATTTTATTCTCAAATACATATAAAGACAAATGAATATTCAAAAGAGAGAACGGGGACTGATAATTAACTAATTTTCAGAAGCTGGAAAGAACTTTGGCTAATTGTAAGCTTAATCAGATGTAGAAAATGGCTTATTGTACCATGAGAAAAGAGTGTGTTTTCTCTCCAACATCTCCCCCTTTGGGAAGAATTTTGGCTCTTTCCTGCTCTGTCCTCTAGCTCAGAAGCATCAGATCTGTTATTAACAAGGGAGCCAGGCAGTTGTGCTTTACTGTGTGACTTCTATTTTTTATGAGGTGCTTTGAATATTTTCTTTCTTCTCCCAGCCTCTCTATTTCCACACCCATCAGAAACGATGCCAAGGACACTGCAGAGGCAGCCTTGGTGGCCATTATTCACATATTCTTTAACCAGAAAACCACAGAGCTAAGCAATGGGGAGGAATTTTCCACCTCAGGCCTGCAGAGCTGAGCTAGATGCAAGCCTCCCAGGTCCTGGGAGGCAGAAGCGGGTCCGAAGGCAGCTCGCTATCATCTAGAAGGATGACAGAGGAGATCCAGGTCTTGGTGCACTATGTTTCAAGGCAACGCCCCACCCCCCAAAGGCACCATGACGCGCAGCCCATGCAGTCCTTTCCTATACAGCAAAGAAAGGAGCCAGCATCCTGAAGTCTCTGAGGAAGAGATCTTCCAATGTAATTTCCCACTGAAGAAGACCCTTAGTCAGCAGCAAGATGACATAAGCTCAAGTAAACAAGAGCAGAAAGCCTCAGGGTGAATAAATAGAGATGAAAAGACAGTCAGAAAAGGTGAAAGTGGAGATAGAGGAGATAGAGGAGAACTGCAGAGAAATTACTTAAGCCACCAATAGGGGAAAAGTCACGGAAACCATGTAATAACACAGAAGGCAAATCGGAGAAGTCACCATGCCAGGTCATCCTCTTCTCCAAGTCATTGCTGTGTCCTCCAATTAATAATCTGCTGAAAAGTGTTAACTTTTGCAGTTAACATGAAAAAACAGGGACCACCTGTACCCACCTAGCTGACAACCAATGAACAGGACAGAATTATGAACTAATGCTTCATAAGACATCAACTATCAGAAAAGATAGGAAATAAGATCAGTGATCCCTAGAATTACTGTACCTATGGTTTGGAAACTTTTGAAGCTACAATCCAAGCAGATGCAGGCCATTGCTCTGAGCAGAGGTGGACCTGGAATCTGGGGAGCCAAAGGCGGCTACAGATCCTAGAGCAGAGCACTGGAACAGAGGAAACCACAGGGGAGACAGGGAGGGGAGGGGGAGAGAAGAGGAAGGAGAGGAGATACAGAGGGGGTGGGGAGGGGGAGGGTGGACTTTAGAAACACACAGAGGACCCCTGTTGTGTAATCAGCAGACATTACTCTCCATTATTCAGCTGAGTGATAACCAGTGCTCTCATGTGTCTGGCGCTAGGAAAGAACCACCTCTGGAATGTGAGGAGAATTGGAAGTAAGGTATTGGTTCCTGCCAACCAGGTAGAGAAACCCTGTCATTCATAATTCATCGGTCCAGTGTTCAGAATAATTTTGCCTGAGTATCCAGGCAAGATTAGCTCCAGTGTAAACCCAGACCCACTGGGTCTGCCCAATGAAGGAGAATTCCAAAAGATCAAACTATTTCCAAGTCACTTAATTGTACCAAAGTAAAGCTCAAGAATATTTGTTGGAATGCAAAACAATAATCAGTACTCAACACTTAAGGAAGGAGTAATGGAAATTCTTCCAGAAAATTTAGAAGGAAATTGTACCCAACCCATTTTATGAGATTAATATTCCTCAAAAGCCAAAATTGAAGACATTATGACAAGAGATTATGACATCAATGTTCCGCATGACCACAGATGCAAAAGTTTGTAACAGCTTTGGCAAACTGAATCCAATGATATATAAAAAAATAAATGAGACCTTAATGAAGGAGACGTACTCTGTGTAACTATTA
>PVKN010037604.1:0-11215 GCA_004027915.1 Capromys pilorides
TCCCCTGCCCTGCTAGGAGTCATTTCTGAGAGAAGAAGGAAATGGGCGTTGGAGGGCCCCGTGGCTGCCAGCTGACCAGAGCTTTTAGAGGGAGGATGGGTAGCCCAGGAGAGAGTAGAACGGTCAAGGTGGCCGGCCAGAGGGGAGGAGCCCACATTCTGGGTCAGTGGGGTGGTGCTTTTCAAGGAAGAGCAGGTTAAAAAATAAACTGCGGGCAGTAGGGAAATCTAGGGAGGCACCAGGTGGGTGGAGTGGGACAGAGTCTGCCAGCAGGAAAACAGGTCAATTTTGTAAAGAATGCTGGCTAGGGCAAAGGAAGAGAGCAGGTCAGCCTTTTCACCTAGCCACTGACGGGTTCGACAGCTCCCCAAAGGGACCACGTGTTATTACTGACATTTTAGGAAAGAAGAAAATAATGACAAGAAAACGCATGTTTTATTGAGCAGCTATCAGAATGTGGAATGCTACAGGGGACTCCTGTGGCTGCAGCCCCCTTCCCAATACTGGTTTGCAGGGAAACCCAGGGTGGTCACTTAGCTCTTCACCCTGGACTTCAGCCAGCGAATTGTGTATTTGTTTAGTCAACAGAATTGTATCTAGTTAGTGTAGGGCATACTGCCTGGCTGAGTGTGAGTTCAGTCCCAGTGTTAGTAAAAACAACGCAACACTCCTCCCATCCATTAGTAGTTGTGAGTCTTTGAGTTTCACTTTCAGGGTAAATAAGGACATTGTCAGTGTTTACAATAGAAAGCAAATCGTGGGGGAAAAAATAATGCTTTTAGACCAGAATCACAAAGAAGAAATATTTATCATTTAAGCCTTAATCTAACAAGTTGTGAGGCCAGGGTGATAGCACACACTCTCGAGAGGCTGAGACAGGAGAACTGCAGAAAACTGGAGACCCTAGCTACATAGTGAGCTCAAGGGCAGCCTGAATTACACATCCAGACCCTGTCTCAAGTAAAAAAAAGAAAAAGAAACATTTTTTGATTATGAGCCAGGCTTGGTGGCACACGCCTGTAATCCCAGCACTTGGGAGGCTGAGGCAGGAAGATCAATGCGAGTTCCAGATGAGCCTGGTCTATAAAAGTGAGCTCAAGGCCAGCAAGACCCTGGCTCAGAGAGAGAGAGAGAGACAGAGACAGAGACAGAGACAGACAGACAGAGACAGACTGAGAGAGATTGGTTTCTAGCCCTGTCCCTGACCTCTGTCTTAGGCAAGTGTCATTGTCTCCTTAAGGCATTGATTTGCATCATTTAAAATGAGTCAGCGGAGATGGTACAGACCTGTAACCTCAGCACTGAGGAGGCTGAGACAGAAGAATCTCTATAAATTCAAGAGGTAGGTCACTTGGGCCAGTGAGATAGCTCCGTGGTCTAAAGCGCCTGCTTAGGCAAGCTTAGGCAATTGCTGGGACCATGGTTTGATTCCTGGCACCACATGCTGCCCCAGCCCTACCCCCAGGGCAGGCTGAGCCCGCCATAACATAAATACATACATGCATACATACATACATAAATGGTAGGTTTCCAGGAGACTGCATTCCTAGCATGTGCGGAGGCTCTGGGTTCAAGCCCACGCCCAGCATAAATAAATGGATACGAAAATAAACAAAGTTGAAGTAAAACATTCTCTTTTCAGCTCTGAAGTTCTGTAAGGAGCCAGAAAGTTAAAACTTGCTACAATTTTGCAATATTGTGTCAGTGAATGTTTGTGTTGTTGGATCACGGCTCCCACAGGGTAGATTCTCTATTGGTTTAACACCCTAGGATACCGGGGATGTTATGTAACGAGATCAGTGGCTACTGTTTCTGTTTAAATAAATGATAGTGTAGACGACCAGCCCGGTGCCTTGGCTGGCGGGGAACTCTGAGGCCCCCTGCAGGCCTGTTGCGTGTTTGCAAGAGAAGGGAAGAGACCGACCGCTGGGCCTCAGGCTGGAGGACAATAGAATCAGCCAGCCAACAACAATAACACGTTCAGTAAGCCAGATGGGGTCTTATGTCCCATCCTGACAGGACCAAGCCGTGTGAGCTGAGGAGAAGGTAGAAGTGAAACAATGAAGCGGGTGAAACAAAAAACCAGAAGTTCCTTCCCTTTCTGTCTGAACGAAGCACCTTTAGCTGCCCTCAGTACACATTTACTCTGCGCCTGGGACGTGCAGAATTTCCTGCTTGACTTGAACAAATATTCTGAGCACTTTCTGAACAGAGGGAAGCTGAGAATAGGCAGATATGAGATTGCAGATGTTTATCCTGGAGGACAAAAAGACATGAGGCAGCGTAGAGAGAGAGAGAGAATCAACAAATGCCCGACAGAGAGCCCTTTGGGGAGCGTGAGGACCAGCACAGTGTGAGAGGCTCCTGGCCTCCCAGAGGGATTATCAGCCTGGCTTTGTCAGTGGAACAGTACCCTGTCTCTTGTGTAGAGCCAGATTCATTCATTCCCAAAGCCTTCACAGTTCTTGTACAGCAGCTTCTCTCTCAAATCCTACCCCTGTGAACGAGGTCACTTTTTTTTTTTGAGGTCACTTTTTGGTGGCCCTCTCAAATCAGCTTTTCAGAGCTTTTGAAGTGATTAGCAATGCCATCCTTCCCACCACCCCCATGCCAACCCATCAGCAGGTCTTGTCAGCTGCACTTGTGTGTATTTTTAGAGAAGAGTCTACAGGGTGTTCAGGGTTTCACTACTAGATCAGACTCATAGTGACCCACCTGTTTACAGCCCCCCCAAAAGCTGGAATTACAAGTGTGCACCACCACATCCATTCTCAATTGCCAGTTTCATTACCCTCCAGGATTAGGGCCAGCATGGCAGGCCCGGGAATTGAACCTCCAGCCGCTAGGCCTGCTTGCAGGCACTTTAATCCACTGAGCTAGTTGGCCAGCCCAGTTCTACTTTAAACTCCACTCTCATACGGAGGTAGTGGCCACACACTGTCGGAGGCTAAGGCAGTAACATCAAAGTTCAAGCCTAGCCTGAGCAATTCTGCGATTTAGAGAGACCGTGTCTCAAAATAAAAAATACAAAGGGCTGGGGGTTGTAGCTCAGTGCCACAGCTCTCAGTTTGATCCCCAGTACCTGCTCCTCCTTGCATTTGGTCTGAACATGCCTGGGTCTACTCCTGCCAACTGGCCTGAGCCACTATGACCTCTTGCTTCTGTAAGCAGCATCCTCCGAAGTACTCCCTGCCCCCATCCAAGCCCGAGCACCCCCTATGCTGCAACCACATGGGAGGTGCTCCAAACCCAGCACCAGCCTACCAACCTCTCTAGTCTGCCTCCATCTGTCCTTTGCTTACTCCACTCCCATCAAACTGGCCTCCTTCCTGTCCCTCCACAGGGGAGGGCATAGTCCTATTCCACGTGTATAGTCATGCCTCGCTGTGTGTGTGTGTGTGTGGGGGGGGGTTAGCTTCAGAACCCCTTCCCCCCAACTCCTATGGTGACCAAACATGCTCAAGTCCTAGGCATGTCTTCCTGAGCATTTTAAATCATTTCTAACTAGGCTTGATCGCAAACACTTGCCATCACAACACTCAGGAGACTGAGGCAGGAGGATCTGAGTTTGAGGCCAGCCTGAGCTATGTAGAGTTTAAGGCAGTCTGTACTACATAGCAAGATCCTGTCTCTGAACAAAGAAAATAAAAAAACCATTTCTAGATGGCTCAGAATGCTTAGTAAATGGTATGAAGGTGGTTGTCAGGCTGTTGTTTAGGGAATCGTAACAAGAAAAAAAATCTGTGCATGGTCAGCACACACACTCTGTTTTTTCCTGAATAGTATGAATCTGTACTTGATTGATGCTGTCTACATCAAATCTGTGGATGCAGAGGGCCCCTCACTCCACCAGGCACAGTTGGCTAGCAACAGCTACCTCTAATTCTCAGGTCAGTGCTTCCTGGCTGCCCAGTATGTGTGTGTGTGTCTGTCTGTGTCTGTGTGTGTCTTGAGGCAAGGTCTTGCTATGTGGCCTAGGCTAACATCCTAGGTAGCCTAGCCTCCACCTCATAGCAAACACAGTAGGGATGTACACAGAGCTGTGAGGGAGACAGGGGACCCTGGCCTGGCTGCCTGCAGCTCAGTCAGATCAACCCCCGAGATCAGTAGGGTGACAGATGTCACAGCCACATCACCCTGGTTTCTTTTCTTTTTTCCTTTTTTAAAGACAAGGTCTCCCTACATCACTGTGTTGCCCAGGTTGGGTTCAAACATTTGATCCTCCTGCCTCAGCCTCCCAGAGTGCTGTAATTACAGCTGCACACCACTACAGCCAGCCAGGGGCTTATTTCTGCCCAATTTATGTCTTCCTCTAGAGTCATCTTATTCATTTTATTTTGTTCTGTCTCCCCCAACTCTGAACTTCCACAACATCCTCAGGGACCTGTCTGTCTTGCTTCCCATTACATTTCCAATGCTAAGAATACTGTGTGGCCCTCAGCAGCCATTGTTGAGTGAACAGCTAAGTGAATGAGTAACTCTGCCCTCCAGTTCCCTCTAGGTCCTTGTGGCTTCTCCCACCTCGAAGGTTTGCTGTTTTCCTATCTGCTCTTTTTTCTGTTCACCTGATGAGTCCTTGGAAGTCTGGATCCAGCGCCCCTTCTCCAGAGCAGTCTCCCTTGCGCCCCTAGCAAGGTTAACATTTCCTTCTCAGGGTCCCATGGAACGCTTGACTTTGAGCCCTGTGGCACTGCCCACCACTCGTGCAGCCAGTAGGACCTGGGCCTGGCACCTCATTGAGTCACCCTGGTCTCAGAGCCAGGCGGGTCACAGGCCGGAGGGAATAGGCTCCACGCACTGAGTACACTGAGATAGAGGGTCAGCTGGCTCTCAAAGCGCCCTGTGCCAGAGTGCTTGTGACATCCGAGGTGTCCGGCCTTGGAGCCAGCCGACTGTGGGCTGAACCCCCGAACTGCATAGTGGCACAGACTATAGCAAACGGTTCCTCTAAGTCAGTCCAGAGGGACAAGCAGAGTCATATTCTCTCTAAAGTACAGACACTAAAAGTATCACAATGTAACACGTGAAAACTTTGGGAAACTGTATAATAAAACAGATGTGATTATGTATAAAACTGATGTATTAGATGGAGGAAAATTCAGATTATTAAACAATAAACTTACATATGGGTCAAAAAGCATAAACATGAATGGACCTGGAACACTACACATCAAAATGTTTATTAAAAAAAAAAAAATAAGAAGAGGGGCTGGAGAGAAAGTTCTGTGGCACAAGTGCCTGCCTGGCAAGTGCAAGGTCGTGAGTTCGAACCCCGGTCCTGCAAAAAATAAGTAAATAAATAAAATTAAAACATTGCCTCTGCAGTAGGACTGAGATTTTGAGAAAGTCACATACCCTGGAGACTTCTGGCTGGCTCCCCACCTCCAGCTGCCACACTGCAGGGTCTGCGATGACACCAGCTCTCCACAGGCCTGACTGTCCCATCCCCGCCACTGCCATCATAGAGTCCAGTGACACTGTGTCACCGAGGAGGGCTTGGTGCCACCTCCCTGCAGACACATCATGGTCACAGAGCTTTGTTTCTTTGTGTACAATAAGTGCTTTCTCTGATCTCTGTCCAAGGCTTTCATTTCACAGTCATGAAAGTGACCATGATGTGTTTTGCAGATTGTCGCTGGGGAAGAGTTGTGCCTTGACCCTGGGTTTTTTGTTTTGTTTTGTTTTAAGTGTATTTAGGACAGGGACTATAAGGTCTACAGGGTCTCACTACGTAGATTGGACTTGCAGTGATCCTCCTGTTTTCAGCCTCCCAAGCGCTGGGATTACAGGTGCCCTCCAGCACGCCCCATCTCAGCCATCTCAGCATACCCCGGGCATGGCATGCCAAGGATCAAACCCCAGCTGCTGAGCTCTGCCTAGGCAGATGCTTTAGTCTGCTATCTGGCCAGCCCTGTGGTTTGCTTTTTAATCAGAGTTTCACTTTGTGGCCTGGCTAGTTGGCCTTGAACTCAGAGCAGTCCTCCTGCCTCAGCCTCTGGAGTGTTGGGACTACAGGTGTGCATCACCCCGCTCGACTTTCCTCTTTTTTCTTTTCTCTTTGTTTGTTTGTTTTGAGACAGGGCTTTGCTATGCAGTTTGGGCTTGTGTTCCTCCTGTCTAGTCTCCCTTGCACTGGGGTTAGAGGTGTGTACCACCACACCTGGTTTCAGGGTATACTGTACTGGGGATTGAACCCAGGTCCTTGCACTTGCCAGGCAGGCACTCAGACCACCAAGCTATCTCCCTAGCCCTTTCTCATTTTTCAAAAGGAGCTGATGCTATGGAGTACGAAGCCAGGTCTATCTGGCTTCCAGAAGCCCATTTACTCTCTTTTTGTCATGTACTAGCCAAGAATAAAACTGCTCCTTCCTTCCAACTATCTTCAGATGCTCCAACCCCTGTCCACAAAATCTCATCTAACATCAAACTGCTTCACAAAGCTTGCTCCACCAAGCTGACTGGCCTAGAAGCAAGAGTGTTGACAGCTTAACACCCCCCTGTCAGAAATAACAGTGGCACTGAGTTGGAGCTCGGCAGTAGCGGCTTGTTTAGTATGTGCAAGGCCTTGAGTTCCAGCCCAACACAGCGAGAGCAGCAACAAAACAGTGACAGTGCCACATTGCCAGTTGTGGTAGCATACACCTATCATCCTAGCACGCAGGAGGCTGGGGCAAGAGGACTGCCATGAGTTTGAGGCCAGCCTGGGCTCTGCAGTGGGTTCAAGGCCAACCTGAGCTACATAGCAAGGCACTGTCTCAAATAATAAATAAAGGGGCCGGGGAGATAGCTCTGTGGCACAAGTGCCTGACTGGCACATGCAAGATTGTGAGTTTGAACCCCAGTCCTGCCAAAAAAAAAGTCAAAACTGTGCTCCCTCAGGCTGGCAAGATGGTTCAGTGGTCTAAAGCACCTGCTTAGGAAAGCTTAGGCAACCACAGGGACTACAGTTTGATCCCTGGTATCACATGCTGTGCCAGCCCCACTGCCAGGGCAGGCTGAGCCAGCCATAATAATAAATAAATAAATAAATACATAAACTGATTAATTAATTGATTTGGGGCCAGCAAGATAGCTCAGCAGACTACGTGGCTGCTTTGGCAAGCACAGAGACCAGGATTCTATCCCCTGCCCCACATGCCACTCCCGGGGATCACTGAACCAGCGACTGAGTCTGGGCGTGGTGGCATGCTGAGGAGGCTGAAAGCAGGAAGATTGCTGTAACTCCCAGTGCATAGTGCGACCCTGTACCACATACATAAAAATAAATAAATAAATAAATAGATAATTTGGTGCTCGCCCCTCCCCAGTCTTTCCCCGTACTGTAGGTCGAACCCAGGCCTTCACACTACATCTTCAGCCCTTTTCTATTTTTTCAGACAATCTCACCGAATTGGCCGATGGCTCAGGCTGGGGTTGATCTCTTGGCCCTCCTGCTTCAGCTTCCCAGAGTTCTAGGACTAGAGGTGTACTCCAACACACTCAGCCTTATTTGTGTTTTCTAGGTTCTAGGAATTGATATGCAGATATTTTTCATTATAGCCAGGTCATTAAATGAACTGGTCACTAAGTGAGGAGCTATATATATATGTACATTATATATGTACATTATAATATTCAGAAGAAAGAAATGCTCAAAGGAAACAGCAATCTGATGACTTTTTTTTTTATTTGTATAGCTCTTACATGCAGGTCTGGGTATTGAACGCAGAGTCTCACATACGTTAGTCAAGCTCTCATTCTGGGCTGTGAGATAGCTCAGTGGACTAAAGCACCTGCTTAGGCAAGCTTAGGCAAGTACACAGGCTGCACCAGCCTTGCCCCTTGGGCACCCTGAGCCGGCCACAGAGTCTGGACATAGTGATGTACACCTACAATCCCAGTGCTGGGGAGGCTGAAAACAGGAGGATCACTATGAGTCCAAGCTGTTTTGTAAGACCCTATAACTACAAAGAGCTCTTTCCAAGTTCCTTTCATTCATTCATTGAGACAGGCTCTCACTAAGTTCCCCACTCTGGCCTTGGACTTGCATTCCTCCTGCCTCTGATCACAGGTATTGCTACTACGCGTGACTTCATCCTTTTTCTTTGAGATAGGGTCTTGTTATGTAGTACAGACTGGCCTTGAGCTCACTTGCCCAAGCTGGCCTCAAACTCATAGTGATCCCCCTACCTCAGCCTCTCAAGTACTATTGGCTTCATCCTATTGGTTGCTCCTAACTCAAAATAGAGGCTTGGCGTGGTGGTCCACACCTGTAATGCCAGCACTCAAGAGGCTGAGGCAGGAGGATCAGTGTAAGCCTAAGACCATCCTGAGATGCAAAGTGAGCTCAAGGCCAACCTGAGCTACCTATCAAGACTCTGTCTCAAAAAGACAAAAAAAGAAGCAGGCAAATTGGGCATAGGATCTCTTAATCTCTTTTATTTTTCTCTCCTGGAGATTTCCTTATAAGCCCACCACTACTTATGACAAAGTTCCATCTTGACCAATTCTATTTTGCTTATACTTATCCATGGCAGTGACAGGGACAGAACCCCAGCCCTCACACACTGAGGTGGCCCCAGGTGGCTACTCTACAGCTATCATTTTCAACTTAAAGAAACATTCTCCTGGGAAGCAGAAGGGTGAGTCTCGAAGGAGGAAAGAGTGAGTTAGTTCACCCAGATCCCTCCAAACAGGTTCCACCCATCAGCCTCTCAGGGGCGCTGAGGTCTCCCCAGTGTTGGAGTGCAGCTTTCCCTAAGCACTTTGTCAGTGAGCTCTGCAGGAAGTGCGATAACCTTTCTGTCAGATCTGGTGAGAAGATGAAACAGAACAGACTCCAGATGATTACACAGATCCCTTGAGACAGATTTATAATGCTGTACTATTAAGAATGCATAAGCAAGGGCCAGAGACATAGCTCAGTAATATAAGTGCTTGTCTGGCAAGTGTGAGGTCCTGAGTTTGATCCCTGGTACCACCAAAAAAAAAAAAAAAAAAGAATGCATAAGCACAAAATTTCTGGGATAAAAAAAGTCACTTTCAAGGGGCTCAGCAGTCTAAAACGCCTACTTACGCAACCAAAGGGACTGCAGTTGGATCCCAGGCACCACAAGCTGCACCAGCCCCACCCCCAGGGCAGGTGGCGCCATAACATGAATAAATAAATAAAGTTAAAAAAGAAAGAAAGAAAAGAAAAAGTCACCTCTATAGAACAGAAATCCCTAGAAATGGGAAGGGAAGTAGAAAGGATTATGACGCATTATGGGTACACATGTGCCAGCTCTCCACGATGAGGGAACCATTATGGAGAGCAAACATAATTTTTTTTTTTTGTCTTTTTGAGGCAGGGTCTCGCTATGCAGTTCAGGTTGGCCTTGAGCTCACTTTTGTAGCCCAGGCTGGTCTCAAACTTGCACCAATCCTCCTGCCTCAGCCTCCCAAGAGCTGGGATTACAGGCATGTGCCACTACGCCTGGCTGCAAACATAATTTTTAAAAAAGGGCCAGTGACAGGGAGATAGCTCCGTGGCACAAGCGCCTGACTGGTAAGTGCAAGGTCATGAGTTCAAACCCCAGTCCAGTAAAAAAAAAAAAAAAAAAGAGCCAGCGAGATAACTCAGCAATCTAAAGCGCCTGCTTAGGCAAGCTTAGGCAAGCGCCCAGGGACTGCCGTTCAATCCCCAGCACCACATGTTATGCCAGCCCCACCCTCAGGGTGGGCTGAGCCAGCCTAATAATAATAATAATAATAATAATAATAATAATAATAATAATAATAAATTTTAAATTTCAAAACAGAAGAAAAAACAAAAAGCAAGAGTTTTCCCCAGCAAAGTCGAGGCAGAAGTAGCCAGCCAGAGTCTGAGATACTTCCTTCTGCTTAACTGTTCACCTGTTGCAATGCCTGAAGGAATTCAGCTACAACAGCTTGGTGGTCTATACTGTTTGAAGGTCATCCAATTCTCTTTATAAAAGTTTAATTTGGGCCGGCGAGATGGTTCAGTGGTCTAAAGCGCCTGCGTAGGAAGGCTCAGGCAACTGCAGGGACTGCGGTTCGATCCCTGGCACCACATGCTGCGCCAGCACCAGGGAGATAGCTCCATGGCACAAGTGCCTGCCTGGCAAGGGCAAGTTCGTGAGTTCGAACCCCAGTCCTGCAAAAACAAAACAAAACAACAACAACAAAAAACTACACAGAGAGATCTTGCCTCTTAATTAAATATACACTCAACAGGCCGGTGAGATAGCTCAGCAGTCTAAAGCGCCTGCTTAGGAAAGCTTAGGCAACCACAGGGACCGAGGTTTAATCCACACACCCCCCCCCACCACATGCTGTGCCAGTCCCACCCCCAGGGCAGGCTGAGCCAGCTATAACATAAATAGATATTTAAGGCCGGTGAGATGGTTCAGTGGTCTAAAGCGCCTGCTTAGGAAAGCTCAGGCAACTGCAGGGACTGCGGTTCGATCCCCGGCACCACATGCTGCGCCAGCGCCACCACCAGGGCAGGCTGAGCCAGCCACGAAATAAATAAAGAAACAAACAAACACAACAAGCAAACAAATAAATAAATAAATAAAATTAAAAAAAAAAAAAAAGTTTAATTTAATTTTATTTTTTGGTGGCAGGAGCTGTCTAAATTGCTCAGGTTGGCCTCAAACTTGCAATCCTCACACCTTGTTCTCAAAGCAGCAGCTGGGATTCCAGGCATGCATTACCATGCCAGGCCTCCACTACAAGTACGGTTTCAGTTTTTCTTACAGGCAGAGAGTGCACCATCTGGTGGTGATGTCTGGTTACTGCATAACCAACCCAGTATTGATCTCATAGTTCGGTTAATGTGCGCGCGCTCACACCCCACGCCCACTTCTCAGCCTATGACAGAATGAGCTCCTAGACTTGTCATGGTGCCGTCCAGGCCCTAGAGGATGGTGATGGTCAGTTTCCACAAGGACTTCCCCAGCTCAGCATCCTTCTATAACCTAAATTCTACCAAGTAGTGTGGGAACAGTGGGTTATAGAATCTGGTGTTGTTTCCAAAAGAAAGGTTTGATCAGGTGTGGTGGTGCTCACCTGTAATTCCAGCATTCAGGAGGCTGAGGCAGAAGGAGGATCGCCCCGAGGTTGGGCCAGCCTGGGCTAAGCAGTACCTAGTGAGTTCAATCCAGTCTTCAAAAACATTCTCATTCTCTCTCTCCCTCCCTCCCTCTCCCCTTCCTTCCCTCTCTCATCTGTG
>PVKN010037605.1:0-11214 GCA_004027915.1 Capromys pilorides
ATTCTCATCACCACCATCATTTTCTATTTCAAATTTTTCTGTAGTGCTAAAATATTAATTGCACAGATACAATTTTTCCACCCACCTTAACCTGGAAAAGTTTACAAATAAGTTAAAAATTTCACATAGAAAGACCCTGAGTTATCTTAAAGTAAGATTTTAAAGAGTATGAAATGCTGTTAAAACTGTTGTAATGAGCATACCAAAAAGGCTAACAAAATTATTCTTCTCTGACTTTTAATAGTAATAAAGCATTGTTTGATGAATGTAGTTCTATGTATTATAGCTGAATATATAATGTGTGGTGTTTTAGAGCTATTCATTTCTGTCCTTGGGGAAGCAAGAGCCTCCCCCCCACTTTTTTTTTTTTTGCAGAACCAGGCAGAGCCCTTTATTTTGCTGCTATGTTTCCTAAACTATAGAAATCTTCACATGGCTAACACGACACACACTAACTCTTCACTTTGAAAACAAGCTAGCAGGACAGAAGAGACAAAATTATTATTAATTTACTAAGTTAGGTGTGGTGGCACATGCCTGTAATCCTAGCACTTGGGAGGCGGAGGCAGGAGAATCAGTGCGAGTTCGAGACCAGCCTGGGCTACAAAAGTGAGCTTAAGGCCAGCCTGAACTGCATAGTGAGACCCTGTCTCAAAAAGACTAAAAAAAAAAAAATAACAATAATAATTAATTTACCAAAGGACAGAATGTTTAAAACAACAAAAGTGCTATCACTATAGGATATCACCTCAGAATATTCTATTTATCCATTGTCTCAAACATTTATTACCTCTTTGTGATAAAAATATTCAAAATTCTCTCTTTTAGATATTTTGAATTACATGATATAATACTTTTTACTACAGTTACTGTGGGTATTAAAAGAAAATCACCAGAATTTATTTGGCTGTGACTCTGTACCCTTCTCATTTTTTTAAAATGAGTCACAGATAGTTTTTGACTGTTTACATTTAACACCATTTTTCTCACATCTTGTAGTTTTAACTGCATCATTTTGCAAAGGTAGGTGTTTTGGAAACACACATTGCATTACAATAGAATTGATTGTATTTACATGTTAAGTGCTGGAGTATTACGGAAATGTTCATGTAATGGTTCTACACAAAATTCTAGTTATACCTCGTCAGTGGGGACTGCTGACACATTTCCTTTCTTACTTTTTTTGAGACAGGGTCTCTTTATGCATTTCAGGCTGGCCTTGTACTCAGGGTGATCCTTATACCTCAGTATGCCAAGTGCTGGGATTAGAGGCAGGTGCCACCATGCCTAGCATTTTTTGATCATTTATTCATGTTTTAATCAACATCTCCTTTATTATTTCCCTTGCATAATTTCATATTAAAATTAATACATTTGCTTTCTCTGTTATGAATGCAACATTTTCACAGAACCTTCAAGTGTCACCAGGTACATATTCAGGAATGCACCAATTGGCAGGTTTTCATACAACATCAACTTTACTAACTTTATCATCTCTAATCAATAGTTGGATTATTTTTCTTGGTTTATTGCTGGTGATCTCTTGCCAAAAATTTAGAGTAGCAGCAAAAGTGAGAATAGCAATCAGAGGAGAGAAGATAGGAAGGAAATACCAAGAAAACCCTAAAGTAATCACAGGCTCATTTTCCACTACTTAAAAGCCAAATCTTAAGCAAACATTTTGACTGTACTGTCCAGTAATTTATAAGAACTGAAATTTCAATGGTATATCTCACTAGAATAGTTGAAAATATATATAAAATTAAGGTGAAGTGCAATGTATAATAATAATGTCAGCAACTACTGATTGTATCATTCTGGGAAACTTTTATTTTGTTGAGTTCATAAATCACAGATCTTGCAAACTTATTTTCAGATATTGTATAAAATAAACTTCAATTTGAGGGCTTGGCAGTTTAAGAGCCTGTGTGGAAAGCATAAGGACCAAGGTTTGATTACTAGTACCATATGCCATGTCAACCATGGAAACCCGGCATGGTGGATCATGCCTGTAACCCCAACGCTGGGGCGGCTGAAATAGGAGGATCTCTACAAGTCTGAACTGTGTACAGGTGAGACCTTGTGTCAAATAAATAAACGAACAAACAAATAAAAGATTTTTAAAAGATAAAAAATTTGAATTTGAAAAACAGATGATCACTTACTTTCACCTTCTTGAAGCATTTTCAGTAACTGTGCATTTCTTGCTTTTACTTCTTTATACTTTGCCTAGTGTCAAAAAAAAAAGATATAACTTTTTAAAAGTAAATGATAGTTTAAAAAATAAATGATTTCATATCAATTTATGGAGTGATGAATTCTAGGCTTGCTCAAAAGCATAAACTACTTTTGGAAGAAACAGAATGGGGGAAATGTAACTGGAACTGTCTACTACTTAAATCCAATGTAATAGAAATTAATGTGAGTAATCAAAAATTAAAGATAAAAGTGAGGATAATACTAAGTTTTCCCAAACAGTCTTTGTCTTTTCTTCCCAAAATAAAATCCTTATTTAAAACCATTTAAGGACTAGCCAGATGGCTCAGCAGACTAAAGCACCTGCTTAGATAGGGCGCAAAGGCCGGGATTTGATCCCCAGCATGCTATGCTGGCCTTGTCCCCAGGGTGCACTGAGATGGAGACTAAGACTGGGCATGGTAGCACATGCCTCCAATCCCAGTGGTTGGCAGGCTAAAAACAGGAGAATCACTATGAGTCTGATCTATGTAGTGAGACCCTACAGACCCTGTCCTAAATACATACATACATACATACATACATACATACATACAGTAACATAGATTCAAAGTAAAATAAAAAGACTGATCTTTCTACACCAGCATTGTCCATTAATATGCTAGAACTTTCCATCTGTTCCATTTCTGCCATTGTCCAGTATGTGGCTACTGAACATCACAAATGTGGCTAGAGTGACTGAAAAAATGAACGGGAGCACGACTTTAGTAACGATTGAATCCAGGCCTCATGTACATGGGGCAAACACTATCAATGAGCTACATTCTCAGACTAAGAAAATGAATTTTTAACTTTAACCCTAATTTAAATTCTGAGATGCTTTTAGTGTTTTTTTGGTTTCTTTCTTTCCTGGGGATTGAACCCAGGACATTTGCATTACACTACATTCCCAATACTTTTAATTTTTTTATTTTGAGATAGGGTCTTGCTAGGATCATAACTGTCCAGGCTAGTCTTGAACTTGTGATCTTTCTTGCCATGCCCTCCTGGAACACTGGGATTACAGGCATTTATCACCTGGCAAAATTATTAAATTGTATAGGGTAGACTTAAACCTCCTGACTGAACGTTTAATTAATTCCATTAACTTTATCAACTTACAAATTGTCTCAGTAATTTTTGGATAACATGAATTAGTAGTTTACTGAAATATCCTTGAACTTTCTTGAATGTTTCCAAGTAGCATAGTTCTTACATTATGTAAAGGACAGCACATTTATGAACAAGAATTGTGCTTCCACATTAATATTCACATTCTAAACAATTTTTCGCCTACATGACCTTATTCAATACATCTTACAACAACCTCTGAATCACTGATAGACTAAATTAATACATTAGCGAAAACCATATTTTATTATAGAAAAATACGTTTATAAAGAAAATGTATTAGTACAACAAACCTGTCATTTCTTCTTTCAATATGTGAATAGACATGTACACAAGTTACCAGATTAAATTTTTTTATTTTATTTATCTTTTCACAGTATTGGGATTGAATCCAACACTTTATGGATGCAAGCTAAGAGTTCTATCACTGGGCTATATGTTTAACCCTCATATTTTTTCATTAACGAATTTAATTATTTTTCTGTGCTGAGAATCAAACGTAAGGTCTTATGCATGCTTGGCAAATGCTCTATTACTAATTCCAGACCCTAAAGGTATTTTAAGTACTACAAAGACAGTTTTCATTATACAGTGCTCTATCCACTAAATTGTTGAAAACAAATCAATAATGCTTATGGAATACACCTGTCAATACGGTGAATCAAAATAAGTACTACAGTAAGTGTAAGGAGAGTGGGACTTTTTTTTCTCTCTGTGGGCTTGGGGATCAAATATTTTTTATTCATTAAGTTGTCCAGATAGGACTCAAACTTGTGATCTTCCTACCTCAGCCTCCAAAGTGCTAGGTTCATAGGCCTTCTAAGAAGCTTAAAAGTAATAAGGGAAGGGATGGACGTATTGGCACATGCCTGCTGTCCAAGTTACTAGAAAGGCTGGCGGTGGAGGATCACTTGTGTGTGTGAATTCAAGGCCCAACTGAGCATGGGGGGGGGGGAAGAGGGGGAAGACGAAGACGAGGAGGAGAGGAGGAGCAAGAGAAGGAAGAGGAGAAAAAGAGGAGGAAGAGAAGAAAAAGGAGGAGGAAACAATGTGCAAGGGAAAACATACATTCAATTACAACTATATTCACTAGGAACATGGACCTGTACTATCAAATTTGCAGCTGTCACATGTGCAACCTAAACTAGCACCTCACCAAAATCTACCTAAGCCTTTTGTTCAAGATCTAGGTCATTATTTGTACAAGCACCTCTTATGCAAGCCTTATGCTCTAAAATCAGCTCATCAAGCAAACATGCAAATTTACCTGTGATAATCCCCTGAACTGCTCATTTAAAAAACAGCATATACAGTTTTGCATACACAATTCTAAATAGTAAATATCTACAGAAAGAAAAACATATCAAATACTAATAACAAGTAATTTGTAACAAACAACACATATGAAATATACAACTGGCATTTTTGACTTCATGACAAAGAGACCATTTAAAGTTAAATGTACATGTGTTACGATTCTTTTGTGTCTAATTGTATTCTTACAATGTAAGCATGCAAGTATGCAGCCACTTCAAATTTAACATGTCTAAAATGAAATTTATTAGTTTCTACACTTCAACACAATATTTATTCTTTGTTTTATTGGACTATCTTCACTCAGGTCTCAGCTATAGGCCTTACTGTGATGTCGCTTAACTTCTAAAAATTTTTAATGTCCTTTGTTTAAAATCCAAATGCTTTCTATTTCTGATGCCAAGAATAATCTCTAATTTTACCAGCAGCCTCACTTTTCTCTAAATGTCAGCTATAATGTACTTCTTATCACCCTCATGCCTTTGTACATGCAGGTCTTCCTACTGGGAAAAACTACTTTTTTCTATTAAATCTCCACCAATTTTCAGTGGCAGCACTTTATTGCTTTCTCTGTTCCTTGAGAATACTCTGTCAAATCTCAACTTAATTCCTACATTGTACTGTAACCATATGTTTATCTCATCTGTACCTCACTTTTATATCCTCTATGCCTAAAAATGAAAGACAAATAGAAATTAAAATCTAACAGAGATGGGTACGTGAAGCCAAAACAGGATTTGGCAGGTATGATTTTTAAAGGCATGAGCAGAGAAGAAGAGACATTTAAGAACCATCAGGGCTGAAACTTCATTTACTTTTTTTCATTTTTACATATGCAAGGCCCAGAAAAGTATTTAGTGTACTATGAGCACTGAATCAATAATTGTTGAATAAATTAACATTAGTAAAAATAATATCTGAGATGAAAAGAGATTTTTCTAAAACCTAAGATAGGAAGAGAGTCATAGTTTTGTGGTTGAAAATACAGTATATTATATATAAAGTGTCAGCGAGGATGTGGAGAAATGCTAACCCTTGTCCACTGCTACTGAGAATATAAAATGTACAGCTGCTCTGGGAAAGCTTAGTAGTTCCTCAAGAAGTTAAACATAATTATTACACAATCCAGTCATTCCACTAGGTATATGCCCCAAAGAATTGAAAGCAGGGACTCTAATACTTGTATATCACTAAACAAAAATGTAGCATATACATATAGTGGAATATACTGACCTATAAAAAGGATTAAAATTCTGATATATGCTACAATATGGATGACCCCTGAAAACAAAAAGGCTAAGTGAAATAAGCCAGACACAAAAGGACAGTAAATGATTCTTCTGATGTCAAACATCTAAAATAAGCAAATGCACGGAGATCAGAGATCACAAGGGCTAGGGAATTGTTTAGTGGACAAAGGTTTTTGTTTGGAATAAAAAAATACTGGAAATGGTGGTGATAATGCATAATATTGTTAAGGTACTTAAGCCACTAAAATGTACATGTAGATGCTTATGTTATATATAGTTTACAATACTAAAAATATTACTTAGACTTTAAGTCATTAATCAGTTAACCAGAATGGGTACTTCTATCAACTGAAAATTAAACATATTTTATATAATAAAAACAGAAAATGTGCAAATGTACAGAATTATTTTCCTTTACAAGAGTTAAGTGGATACACACCTCCCACTGAGTGATCACATTTTTTAGCTTCTGGATTTCAGCATCTTTCCTTTCAAGTTCCAACTTTAGTCTTTCAATTCTTCCATCTTTAAGAACCACTTCCTGAAAAACAGAAAAATGCTACTTTAGCACTCAGATTGTTCTATCAATCTTGGTTTACTATATTCCTTTGTGAAAAGTTTAGGAGAAAAAATCTGCTTTAAATTAATTTTTTAGGTAATCATAAACTACTGACTACATTTCCACTTCGGCTCAGTTATGTGAGTTTAACTATGTATAGCATAAGTAAATAAGACTTTTATGATTAATGTCAAACTATGAACATATAGTAGAACAATACCAGAATTCTGAAATATTTCTATCCTGGAATAAACATATTAAAGCACTTCATGACAAGTTGTTGAGTCTGTCTAGAAAATTCTTGTCACCTTGTACCACACACCCAAATAAATCTAAATATAAAAAGTCACACCAAGGCAGTTTGGACTTGTAGTAATCCTCCTGTTTTCAGCCTCCCCAGTGCTGGGATTTCAGGCATGTGCTACCATGCCTAGCCTCAGTCCCCGCCTCAGTGCACCCCGGGGGCAGGACCAGGGACCAAACCCTGGTCCCTGTGCTTGCCAAAGCAAGCATAGTCCACAGAGCTATCTCACCAGCCTCACAAAAATCATACTTCTGATAAGTACAATTGGTTTTAACTAAAGAATGTAGGAACATATTCCACAAGCACTGAGTATCTAGTTGCTAGGTGAAGAGAATTACAGATTCTTGTCTTCATAGGACTTATCTAATAAAGAGGACAGATGTTACATAAATACTATGATCAGACACCAAGGTTTCAACAATCAGGGAAAAAAAAGAGGCTAGTGATCTGGTGCATAGAGAGGAGGAAGATGGTACAAGATGATTCTGGAAAAGGTGGTAGAGATCTATCTTAGCCTTCTAAGCCAAAAAAATAGTCTGAACATTATTTTGAGTAAAACAGGAAACAGTGAAGGATTTTGAGCAGGACTGTTACACTTTCTTATGTCAGGCTTATATCTGTAAAGGACTCCTTTAGGAGTATAGGAAATGGATTGCAGTGGAAATGTGACAGGTCGAAACACCCTTTAATTCCTAGTGCAAGCCCTGATCAGACAAGATAATACCTTGGATAAGGGTGCAGCAGTATGAAGGGAGAACAATATAGCTGAAAATAATTTTGACGCAGAATCAACAGCATTTGGACGTGAGGTTGAATGTGTCAGCAAGGAAAATAGATACTCCAATCTGAGTTTCTATTTTAAAGAATTAGGTGAGTAGATCAAAACAATACACATTCCATTGCTATGTGTGTTCAGGAATCTGACGTCTAGAAATTTATCTCAAATAGATTAGTAGGAAGGGAAAATAAGAACGTGTTTCCTGTGGATTTATTACACATAAAAACTCACTGATCTAAATGCCTAACAGTAGGACACAGACTAAGTATAGACAGTAAAGCCACAAATAGAAAACTCAAGTCAATATAATGATTACATAAAATCAAGAAATATTTATATGATGGCAAAATTATAATATATACATTTTAATTATAATTAAGATTTTACTTTGTTTCAATTTTCCCTTTTATTAATTTTTTTTTTTGTTGTTGTTGTTGTTGTTTTTTGTCTTTTTGAGACAGGGTCTCACTATGTAGGTTCAAGATGGCCTTGAGTTCACTTTGTAGCCCAGGCTGATCCTGAACTTGAGACCATCCTCCTGCCTCAGCCTCCCAAGTGCTGGAATTACTGGCATATACCACCATGCCCAGCTTGTCTTATAATGTGTGTATAATAATAGAATATAAAACAAAAGCTAAAGGGCCATGGAGATAGTTCAGTGGTCTAAGTGTCTGCCCAGACAAATGCAAGGACCTGGGTTCAATCCCTTGTACCACATGCCATGCTGGTTCCACCCGGGTACGCAAAGACTGTGCATGCCTGTAATCCCAGCGCTGGAGAAGCTGAAACAGGAGGATCATTATGAGTTCAAGCTGTGTAGTGAGACCCTGCACCCAATGCATTAAAAAAAAAGCACAAAATTAAAGCTGATGGTAAATATTTTTAAAAATCAGTTGGGCATGTTGACCCTGGGCAAAGTGATACAGGCCCCAGCAGGAGATCGAGGCAGGAAGATCACTGAGAGTTTCAGGCCAACCTGGACAATGAAGCAAGATCCTAACTTAAATAAAAATCTAGATAATAGATTAAAGCGAGGAAACAAAAAAGAATGACAGAGTTGATAAAAAATCTTTAAAAATCATGTAACAAGAATCAGAAAATAAATGAAAACTAGGAAAATTAGTTGTGATCAGTATGATAGGCATATAACCAATAAGTCTGATGTGTGTAACATCACTAGTAGGTCATATTTTATGAGACTGGTATGTTTAAATATTTTTCTCAAGTGTAGCTTGAGTATAGGCAAAGTCCCTATAAAGGGAATAACTGAAGGTATAAAATTAAAAGTTGGATATGACAAATTATACCTATAATTCTAGCATTCAGAGAGGCAAGAATTATAAGTTTGAGTCCATACTAGGCAATTTAGTGACTTGAGATTCTGCATCATTTTTTTTGTATATAAAAGGCTGAGGATATTGCTCAGTGGGAAGGTCTTGCATACCACAATCCTCTGTACTACTACTACCTCTCTCTCTCTCTCTCTCTCTCTGACCGCAAATGTTCATTATCTGTATTTAACTTAAACCAGCAGTCCACTCAACTGTTTACATATAGAGAAGATAATATTATACACAGTAAAGTGGGATCATATAAAAACTGTGAAGTTTTCTCCAAATGAATGAGATAATGTTCTTTTTTCCCTGCTACATATGTAAATTTGGTGTCATAAGGATATCCACCAACTATGAGAATAAAATGATATCATATACTCAATAAAACACCTGCTGCACACATAGTATTTATGTACATATATGTCAACATATCTCTCAAGTATTTATTTCTGCCTTTACCATTTCATTTTACCTAGTAGTTTCTAAACCACAATAATTATTTTTTAAAACTTGAAGTTATACTATTTTAATATATACCTTTTCAATGGAGTCCTACATTTTAATAAATACATTTTAAAAATTACCTTTTACATAAAATACACTAACATGAGGATGAAAGAATGCGTAAGACAGTCTATGCTCTAAAGGGACTTGCAATCTATTAAGAATGATAAGACTGGGGCCGGCGAGATGGTTCAGTGGTCTAAAGCGCCTGCTTGGAGGGCTCAGGCGACTTCGGGGACTGCAGTTCGATC
Source organism: Capromys pilorides (assembly GCA_004027915.1). Classification (NCBI taxonomy): domain Eukaryota; kingdom Metazoa; phylum Chordata; class Mammalia; order Rodentia; family Capromyidae; genus Capromys; species Capromys pilorides. Next base: position 9,661 of record PVKN010037605.1, read on the forward strand.
CCCGGCACCACATGCTGCGCCAGCGCCACCACCAGGGCAGGCTGAGCCAGCCACAAAATGAATAAATAAAGAAACAAACAAACACAACAAGTAAACAAATAAATAAATAAATAAAATAAAATAAAAAAAAATAAAAAAAAAGAATGATAAGACTGCTGTGTAAATCTGCTAAAGGAAAAACCAGGCACTAACATCATATTTAGGTTTTCTGTTTTTAGTGTTTGGGGTTGGAGAGGAGCATGAAGAGAACGCTTCAGGGCAGAGATGGCATGTAGAACAATCTAGAGACAAGCTGGGAAAGGGTCTGTATAGGAATGGTTTATGACAGAAGTGTTCTGCCCTTGCCAGAAAAGTGCAGGAAAAGTTAATTAGAAAAAGGCAATTCTGAGAATAATGCTTTCAAACTTATCTGACTGTGGCTCATTATATAAATACTTTATATTCTGACCTAAAACACATGTATATGCCAGGCATATACATGTTGCATATGTATAGGAAGATACACAGGAAAAAAATGTCGTAATGTGTCATTCTGACACCTCCTCTCAACACACATCTTTCTTGGGTACTAGGTACCAGTACCCTTTCCTGTTTTTTTATTCTGAGACAGGTTCTCACTAAGCTGCCCAGGCTGGGCTTGAATTTGCAATTCTTTTGTTTCAATTTCCCAGAGTGCTGGGATTGTGGGCATGTACCATCACCCCTATTTCTTAACCCTTTTATTTTTGTAAATTCTTGTAACAATGGAAAGTGAAACCAAATGCTTTATTAAAAATGGAGAATTTGGGTTGCTGATGTGTGTATATACTGAGAAAGGATTTGAACCTGACAAAAGTTTTCTTTCTCTGAGAAAGGAATACAATGGAGAGAAAAAAGAAGTATATATAGAAAAAGAAGGAAATAGAAAATTGTTTAAATGGCCTCAATTTCCCCCATTACATTCAATGACATACTAGATAAAACTCTGTTCTTTCATTTAATGAAAAACCTCATGTATTCCTTTTTTGTTGTTGCTGTTCTCTATATCCCTAATATACTAAAATTTCTAATTCTGAAATCATCAATTATGTCCATTATTCTCCAATTCAAAAACCAATGCTAAGGGCGGCCAGACAGCTCAGTGGATTAAAGTGCCTGCTAAGGCAGATGCAGGGACCCAGAGCACCTTGCCGGCCCTGCCCTGGGGGCATGCTGAGACTGAGACTGAGACTGAGTGTGGTGGTGCATGCCTGTAATCCCAGCACTGGGAGGTTGAAAACAGGAGGATCACTACGAGTCCTATCTGTGCAGTGAGAACTTGTAGACCCTGTACTAAATACATAAAAAAATTGCAACATTGTTTTCTAAAATGGTTATACCATTTTAGTAGTATGTTACTGCTGTATTATTCCCTTACAATGAAATATTTAACTCATTCATAGCCTACACCTTTCTCCATCTTTTCCTAGACACTGCAGTGAAATTAATATTATTATAGTTCTGCTCTGCTAAAAAATCTTTAAAAATTCTTTATTGTCCTCTGCCTTATAAACCAGGCTTTTAACTCCCCCACAG
>PVKN010037606.1:0-11194 GCA_004027915.1 Capromys pilorides
AAAAAGCAATTCACAGAGCAAAAAGAGAACTGAAATCATGAGAGAAATACAGAAGCTGCTGTACCCAGAACTTAATAAAAGGGGGAGGGAGCTGAGCAAAAAAAAAAAAAAAAGAAAAGAGGAAAGGAAGGAAGAGAGAAAGGGCTGGGGAGAAAAAGAAGGAAAAAAAAGCAAACTTGAAAATGGACAAAAGATCTGAATAGATGCTTCTCAAATGATATACAAATGGCCAAGAGGCACTGATATCCACCACTAATCAGGGAAATGCAAAACAAAGCCGTAATGAGATATTACCTCATATGTGTTGAAATGCTTACATGCTATCAAGGAGAAAACAGAACACATATACACTGTCAGTGGGGAATGGAAAATAGTATAGCCATTATGGAAAACAGTATGGAAAAATTGAATAATTAAAAGTACAACTACCATATGATCCAATCTTGCTATTTATATATGCAAAAGAAGAAAAATCAACATATCAAACAAACATCCGTGTTCCCATGTTTTTGCAGCACCATTTATAATCAATTTGTGCCCATCAATAGATGGAGAAAGAATATGTGATAGTGTATGTGTATAAAACAATGAAATACTACTCAACCATAAAAAACATGCTATCCTCATTTGTGACAATATTGATAAACCTAGAGGGCATTATGTTGAGTGAAATAAGCTTAAAACAAAAATACCAACGTTCAATATTGTATGATACACTTATATTTAGAATCTAAAAAAGTTGATCTCAGAATGTAAGAGTAGAACAGTGTTTACCAGTACCTGGGGAAGGGAGGAGAAATGGATGATAGATACTGGGGTTCTGTTGTGCCACAGGGTGACTATAATTAACAACAACGTGTATTTTGAAATGCAAGAGATTTTGAATGTTCCCAGCACAAAGAAATCTGAGAGGAAGATGAGGTAATGACCCTGACTGGATTATTTCCCATTGTACCCTGTAACCATATGCACTTGGCAGTTAAAATAAAATCTGTAAAAAGAAGAAAACGAAGCTAAAGCTCCTTAAAGTCTATACTGTTAACAGAGCATAAACTAATGAGAGGCCAAACATCTGAGTGTGGTGAGTGAACCCCTGCGGCCTCTCTGGAGGAGAGGGAGCCGGGACAGTCAGAGGACGCTTTTTCCTTCTCCCCACCTCTTCCTTTCCTTTCGCAATTTTGGTCCTTTGACACCTAGCTGGCACAAATGTTCTTCTCACAGGTGTGTCTAACCCATGGCCCATAAACCACGTGCCCTCTCCTATTTTTAGTTTTATAATAACAAATCAGAAGTTGTATTATCTATACATATTATTTCTGTATTTTATATGCTGCCTGAGACAATGTTTCATTCAGTGTGGCCCAGGCAAGCCATATGTTAGGGACACGAGCTAGAGGCTCTCTCCAGTCCTGCTCTTGCCACGGGATCAACAGAAGCCACATTTTTGGTGCGGCTGTGCTCATAAACCTTGAATTACTTCCCCCACTCATAGTCCTTTTATTGCTGTATACTTCTGTGTTGGGCTCCAAAAGGGAAAATTAAAGTCAAGTTATATTAAAATTAAAATGGTTCTCTTTCACCTTGCAGGGTTTTAACCCTACATGGACACTGCCACCAGCTAGGTACCAGCCCCCCCACCCCCCACCCCATCATTCAAGGACTCTTTTGTGTTTCATTACCAGATAGAATTCTGCTCCTAGCCAAAACTTCCCTTTTTTTCAATTTTATGAACTACTTTTTGAAGCAATTTCAGACTTAACAGAGCAATTATCAGGGCAGAAACAGATCTCATATTCTCTGTGCCCTGATTCTTGCTTTGTGAGGTACTAAGGATGCAATCCAGGGTCATACACACCCTTGACAAGCACTGCACCACTGAACTGCATCCCTAGCACTCAGGAGTCAATATGCTACCACACCTGTGCTCTTTCTCCCCCATTTACACACTCACACATGCACACAACCATTACCACTAGGCTCTTTCTGAACCTTAACCTCATAATTTTAAAATTTTAACACAGCTCCCATGCATCATATTAAAATACCTAAAGCTTCAAAATGCCTGAGGCCCTTTCTCCTTCAGCCTCCTCTGATGATCGTAAGAGCCTGCTTGTTCATAGGTCAGTGTGTCACCATTTTCTGGGTGAGGACGCAGACTCAGACTCAGGGGTGACAAATGACCTGCCTGGGCTAGGACTAATGAGGCAGGTCATGAGGCCACTACCACCCTAATCAGTGCCTCATTCAAGGCGTTCTCCCAGCATCATAAGGACAGCAGAGAGCCGACAATGGAGACTATTCAAGCAGACCTAGGGATCTCCCCTTGCTTGCCCTCAACTTTTTTCCACGACTTGATCTTGACTCAGATTGCAATTCCATAACCACTTCCCAAGCCAGGTCAAATTCATTGCTGTGTGCTCTTATATAAGTGTCCCTTTAGCCAAGTATGGTGGCACACGCCTGTAATCCTAGCACCTGGGAGGCTGAGGCAGGAGGATCATTGCAAGTTCAAGACCAGCCTCGACTACAAAAGTGAGCTCAAGGCCAGCCTGAACTGCATAGCGAGACCCTATCTCAAAAAGACAAAAAATAAATAGATAAATAAAAGCGTCCCTTTATTGGTAGCATCCACCTCACTTGGTCATTACAGATAGATTCCCTCAAATAACCATACCACTTGTGTCCACATTAGAGGACAAGGGAGACAGCTACTGAGAGTAGTGGGGTTAGGCCACACTGGGCATCTCCTGTGTGCCCAGGGAAACCCAGCTACTCACCACTGCAAGGCCAGGAGGCAGGCTCGGCTACACCAGATGTCCTAGTTTTCAAAGAAGCCAAAATCCAGATTCTTAAGTGAAATCCCCTGATTTTTCAAATGTTTGTATTTAATTTACTTTTTTCAGCATGTGTAAGGCAATCAAAAACTTGCCTGGGGCCAGGATTTTTCTTTCTTTTTTTTAAAATTATTTTAGTACAGGGTCTCACTACATGGATTGAACTCATATTGATCTGCCTGTGTTCAGCCTCCCAAGTGCTGGGATCACAGGCGCATACCACCACGCCCAGTCTCAATCAATGGCTCAATGTGCCCTGGGGGAGGGGCCAGCATGGCAGGCCATGGGATCAAACCTCAGCCTCTGTCTGCCTAAGCAGGCGCTTTAATCTGCTGAGCTATCTGGCCAGCCCTTGGGTAAGGATTTAGCTACAATCATAGTTTGCCTCACACATTGTCAGAAAGGACAATCCTGTGCTGACTACCACTGTACCCTCAGGGCCTCATGAGGAGCCAGGTAATGTGGCACAAAGAAGGCACTCCCCACATGCGAACAGTGGAAGGGGTGGGTGGGTTGGTGAACAGGTGGACAGCTGCACAGATAGGCAAGGGGTTGAGTAAGGGCTCACGGTCCTCAGATCTCACTTGTTTCAAACACCCTACCTAGCCGCTGCTCGCCACCTGCCCTGCAGCACCATGACGCTACCTCTTATGTCCCTGCAGAGACCCCGTGTCTGGGGGAGGTTGTCCGAGAAGCAATTCACCGTCAGAAAGGCTACACATCATGTGCCACGGCCTCCAAAGTGCCCATGATGGAATGTCGCGGGGGCTGCGGGCCCCAGTGCTGCCAGCCCATCCGTAGCAAGCGACGGAAGTACGTCTTTCAGTGCACAGATGGCTCCTCGTTCGTGGAAGAGGTGGAGAGACACTTGGAGTGCGGCTGCCGCCCGTGCTCCTAAGCCCCAACGCCCACACGCCACCCACCGCCTCTCGGACTCTAGCTTGGTGGGGCTCAGGACAGCCACGAGGGCCCCTGCTGAGGTTGAGAATGAAGGCGAGAAAGCTGGAGAGAAAGAAAAAAGAAGAGAATATTAAGTATATTGTAAAATAAACAAAAAATAGAACTTATTTTTATTATGGAAAGTGACTATTTTCATCTTTTATTATATAAATATATCACACCGTCTGAGTATATGTACCATATAGTGAGTTATTTTTACTGTTTTGTTTTGTGATGTGTATTTTTTGTGTTTTTATAAACAGCTGTTTTAAAATTTTAAGACAAAAAAATGACTAATAAAAATGTTCTAAACAAAAGGCTAAGAATAAAGAAATGAGAGGCTACCTACAGAGGCAGGAGGAAGCAGTCGTCTTCCTGTGACTGGGAAGTGCTCATGTGTCCATAGAAGCCAACACCTGCTTACTGAGCTCAGGAAAATGGAGGAGGAGGAGGAAGAGGAAGGCAAGGAGAAGATTCCTCTTACTTTCTTGGTTTTAACTCTTTTTCTCTTCCCTAAAAGTCCCCAGATTTAAGGGCTCTGGTGTCTGCCCATGATGCCTATGTCTTCCAGAGAAAGCAGCCCTGGCCTTCCTGAGTCTTGCTGCAGCTCAAAGTAATGGCTTCCTGACTGCCTGGGGCACCATGCAAGTTCTGGGGCCACAGGAAGACGCCTTTTCTCCTTCCTTGGAGGCCCCGGTTCCCATGAGAGACCTGACGTGCTAGTCCTTCCCAGGCTTAATCTGAGCCTACTTTACCAAATTTTACCATAGCTGTTCTTTCCTCTGTAAGAAGGTAGTCTTGCATGAGATGAAGAGCGTAAGGGTCCTACGGCTTTCTTAGACCCTTCCTCCCCTGTGCAGCCAGTTTCCCGTTGGAATGAACACCAGCGGAGCAGATATAAAGGACCAGGAGCCGGGCCTGTTCACAGCACTCGGTGTCCAGCAGGGCCTCTGACTCCTGATCCTCCCAGCCACCATCACAGTGAGGAAGGCCAGCTGCCCACCCGCATCACTTTTGGATGCGTACTTGAACTCTGTTTTATCCATCCGCTGCCTCTCCAGGAAGTAGAGCAATGAGCCCTATTTCATAGGTAAGGAAACCTAGGCTCTGTAACTTGCTGTGAACCACCCAACTGCTAAATGGAGGACCCCACACTGGAACCCACACTCAGAGCTCCAGCTTCTTCTCCAGACCGGCTGAACAGAACATAAGAGATTCAGGCAGGTTTAGTTCATCAACAGAGCCCTAAATAAAAACTTTAAAAAAATTTTTTTAAAAAACACCAGATATTTTCTCCTCACTTTTTCCTCTGCTTTTATCCTGCTTTATTCATTCTTTTTTCTGCCTCCCTCTTATGAAGAAAAATACTAGAAAGAACAAAGGCTTAGGTATCTGGGAAACATGGGCAAAGGCAGCCAGTCTAGCCTCTGACCCTGTTCCTCAATGACCTTCCCCCTCCCTGTCTTCCCACATCTCCACTCCACCTTTGTTTGCTCCCAGAGCCCCCTAGTCAGTTAGTGCAGCTCAGCTGTGCCCTGCCCCCTCTCTCCTCCACCCCTCCTGGCCCCAGAGCCTCCACTGCTTCTGTCTCAGAGAGCACAGTTTGGGATCTTTCAGCTCTGAGTGTCCCCCCGAGGAACCTAGTTGCTTTGTGGAGACCAATGGCGGGCCAAAGACTTGAGGGAAAAAGAAGGATAGGGACCATAAGGCAAGGTGAGGACAGGCATGGAGGAATTTGCTAGAGAAATTTACCTTAAAATACGCATGTGGATATGTATTATGTTCTGGGCACTGAATCCTGTTATGGCTTTGTTTATAGACTTATTTAGCATTAGCTACATTATATCAGATATTCTATTTACTATATATATTTATATATAGTCATTTGATTCTTGAAACAGTCTTATGTTAAAAACATTACTAATTCACTTGACAGTTGAGTAGCCTAAAACACAGAGAAGGTACAGAATTTACCAAGGATACTAATAAGTTGTAGAGCTAGGATTTGAACCCAGGCTGTCAGGCTCCAGAACTTAGTCACTTAATCACTAAACCACACTTCTGCTTCTGAGAGAAAAACATATCCAACCTTTAAGGATCTTACAGTCTGGGGTGAAAACAGGGATGATTATTTATCCCCTAAAAGCAGTTTAAAGAAGAGAACTGCTGTCAAGAGAAGGGAATTTCCAGTCCTGGGTCTATGAGGATAAACAGCAGTTTGCTAGAACCAGGAAGGGAAGATGGATTTTCTCTGCAACAGTCTAATAAAAAGCAGTAAGGTCGAAAAAGTCTGGCGTGTTTACCAGCCAGAGGTCCTGGTTGGCAGGAGCAAGAGCTGCACCCTGGGAAACAGAGAGACAGGGTAGATGTCAAAGCAGGGTTTAAAACACAAAGAGCACCATGTGCCAGGCCAGCCTGCAGAGAACCAGAGATTCAGCAGAGCAAAAGCAAGACAGGGTCTGACCGAGACACAGACCTGGTGGCAAAGCGCATGTGAGTCTCTAGCATCCAAAATGGCCTTGGCGTTCCTAGACGTTTACGTGGTGGTAGAGAATACTGATTTCAAGGTGGATCCCAAATCTTTTTGGCAGCTCAGAAGCTCAGCCCTGCAAGTGTGAGCTGGAATCTGGCCAACAGGCTTCCCTTGTCATCCTGAACCAGTGGCCTAAGGAGCCTCTCCCCGCTCATTACAAAGTTCAGCCAGCCTGCCACTTCAGGAGCCTCCCCAAGCCAGGGACGCTGGTGTTCTGGGAGCACTGGCCAGACCACTGGCTTTCCCTCTCCTTCCCCAAGGGTCTCAGAACCTCCCTCTTCTGCTCCCCTTGTGGGCTTATTCCTGAATCCTGCCACGGTCCACCAAAACAGCAAAAAAATGTCCCAATTCTATCTCAGGGCAGCCTGCCCGGGGTAGATTTTGAGACTTCCCCTCAATTTTGGAAACATTAACTTTAAAAAAAAATGTCATATGCAAAGAACATTTTTTAAAACTCCTTCCCAAAATGAAGTATCACTAACAAAATTAAAAACTATCGCCTTGAATAGCCAAAATTCTCAGAACAGAAATCTCCAAGGACAAGAAGGCATCTGTTGGTTACGTGCACCCTGCAAAGTATGGCTTAGGGTTTGCGTGGGCGGGCTGGTGCAGAAGGAGCCTCTGGCTCTGTGTCCCCTCAGCAGCTTCAGGACAGGGGAATGTCCCAAGAGGCCCTCAAGCAGCTGATGAAATGGTGTACTTAAAAGCTCTGTAAATAGAAACTAAAAACGTGGAATGTAAGCTATTGTTATTATTACTGTTGTTGTTGCTGTTACTGACATGCCAAAAAGCCCTTTTAGAAGAGAACTTTGCCTTTGTAATCTCTTTACACGGAGTCCAATGCTTCAGAAAGATGGAGACAACAAAGGGGAAGGAAGGAAGGAAGGAAGGAAGGCAGGAAGGAAGGAAAAAAGGGAGGGCGGGAGGGAGGGAAGAGTGGAGACAGGAAGGCAGACCTCCCAGGAACAGAGAAAGAAAGGAAAATAGCACTTGGGTGGCCCTCAGGTAGTAGCCAGGTCAGGAACGGAGGCATCTTGTGTCTGGCTGTATACCAGACACAAAGCTACTGCACCCTAAGGCCAGGAAGTCACCCATTCTCTCTGCTGGGAGCAGAAGACCAAAGCAGCAAGTAACCTGACCCTCAAAGTCTGACAGGGCCCCAGATATTACAACTGGAGGAACCCCTGGGTCACTTAGGGTAGGAAAAAAAAAGGACTGTGCCACAGGCCAAAGTCATGCAGGCAGCTAACTGATGTCAGGGACGGGAGAGACGCAGGTGTCCACCCAGGCAAAGTTCTCCTGTTACGTCACAGTATACATCCAGGCAGAGAGAAGCCTAGGTGGACCCTGCAATGCAAGGCACATCCCCTGTCTTCCTCAGTACCTATCTCCAGTACATTCCCAGATGGCCCAAAAGCTGCAGGCACAGTCTACTTTGGTGACATCATCCATGTTTTCTATTGTGGGTTAAACGGTACCACCTGAAACACTTGGGAACAATTGGTCAAAGATGCCAGCTACCAGGACTAAGAAAGCTAGATGTGGGCATTTGGCAAAACTTCTTTCTCTAATTGAACAATAGATTAAGTAGGACATTTTTAAGACATTTTAAAAGCAGTGTTACAGTGCGCCTTTCCCACAATGGAATAATGTGCATTTGCATTCTTTTTCTCAACAGATTGTCATATTCTGATATCATTTAAATAAATGGGTGAGTCACAGAGGGGCTACAAAAGGCTCTTGTGAGTACTGCAACTCAGCCCTGCTGTCTGTGTGTTTTCTTTTCATCCTGACTTTCGTACCCCATCCCCACCCCGGGCCAGTGAACCTATGGCTTGCTTGCCACCACAGACCTACCACTGAAAGCTCTAAAAGTTTTGCCATCACTGCCCTGGGGCAAAGCACCCATTCCTGAGTTTTGGGGCAACTGCTGTAGAATTGCATTCCTTGCTTAAGGCCCAAGTTTCATTCTTGTGACATGGTCAGCTAGGGCACTGCATGAACCAATCACTCAATGAGTTGTATATAGTAGGTACACTAAATATTCAGAACAAATAGTCAAAGAAAACCCCAACTTAGTGACTTTGCTTTTATTTGCATACTTCTTATATGCAGTACTATAATATATAACAGAGCATAAAAATGTACTGTATTATACAGTACAATCTGCAAAAAGTATAGTACTGGATAAACAAGGTATACTGTGCAAAAAAAAGACATTGAGGCCCGATAAACAAGGTGTACAGAACAGCACAAAAACAGATGGATCATCCCAACAGTCATTAAACAGGTAGGTCATTAAATGAGTAATATCTGTAGTTGAAAATAATCAATTTTTTGGACCATGAAATGAGAAAAATGGATCCAGAGATCACCACACACATGAGAAAGATCCAGTGTGTGGCTTAGGGCCATAGAGGATGCCTTATTCACAGAGTGAATAAGGGCCACAGGGGAGAAAACCACTCTGTTTTGAGGCATGCCTAATTAACTGCACTCCTTTTTTCATCATTCAATAAACATTTATTGAGTATACACTACACACCAGGTATTGTCCTGGATATTTGATCAAGACAAAGTCCTTGTTTTGCTGGAAAATAAACTTTAACTACAGGGTGTGCTCCTATCCACAAAGGCAGTGATAACAAGGAGCCATAAATTCACTTCAGACAACAAAGTGAAGGAGATATGACAGGACCACTTCCCACTGAGGTCAACAGAGGCCTCTCTGGGAACCAAAACATGGGGTAAAGAACCAGGAGATAAAGGAAAAAGGCATGTGACTCACTAGACTCCAGCCCCGCCTCCACCCCGAGGCAGCTGCTGAGTTTTTTTGCAGGCCAGGTTGATGACATGGCCACAGCACCCACCTGGCAGTCTCAGTGCAGGGGCAGCCTCAGAAGGTTACAGACATGCCGAACGTGAAGAGTTATGGGTGCTGAGGGTGCCGAAGCCTGGCTGAAGATCACCTGTGCATCCATCACAGAAAGTTTACATGCTGCCTGTGGGGATCCCATTGATAGCAAAACACTGGCACCAAGTGCCGTAGAAAAGGCCAGACCCTCTAGCTGCAGGCTGCAGCTTCTTGCCTTTGCTATTCTTTGACAAAGCCAGCCTCATAGGCCAGACACCCCGAGGCCCCACCATATGCCCGTTGAAGGTTAGTCTAGTACCTTCTAGTGTAAAAGAATCTGAAATGGGAAGGGGGTGGGTGTTGCACTGACACACCCTCGTCAGACAGTGGGATATCCCCGCCAGGACTGACTTGGCCCAGGAACCCACATCTGCCTTTGTCTTTCATTTCATTTTTTACAAGTTTTTTTATTAGTGCCTGTATGCATTACAGTTATATTCCTTGCAGAGAGACAGGACACACATGTACATAGCACACCTCAATGCTGGCTTTTCATCCCCTTTCCCTCCGCATCTTCCCCTCCTTCTCTTAATCCTCAAAAAACAAAAATCCATCTCCCTACTTCCTATTATCTATTTTTTTTTACTTGGCTCTTCATTTAAATTTTGGATTCCTCATATAAGAGTAACTGTGACATTTAAGATTATATGTCTGATTGAGTTCACTTAACATTATGGTCTGGGGAATGGGGTGATAGCCCAGCGGTCTAAGGGACTGCCTGGCAAGTGCAAATACCTAGGTTTGATCCCCATACTATATGCCAAACTGGACCCAGAACTTCAGATGCGCCATGCCAACCTCTGAAACCGGGCGTGTGGCACAATACTGCAATCCCAGAGCTGGGGAGGCTGAGGTTGGAGGATCATTACAAGTCTGAGCTGCATAGTAAGATCTTGTACCACATATATTAATTAATTAAAAACAACACATTTTTTTTAATTTATTTATTACTTTTAGTTTCAAAACACATTGGTAGTACATTAACAATAATTGACACATTGCCTATTGTTGTCCTTATAGTAGTTACACAGAACACAGGGTGTAGACATGATAAATATTCTAATCGATATTGATAAGGAAAGAAAGCAAAAAAAAAAAATTTATTCTCTTTGAACTAAGAGTTATATAGATATTCCAATGTTTCATAATTGCAGTTGGTTACCAGTGAAACTGGCGATGTTGAAGGCTGTTGATTTAAGCCTCCTACAGCTCATCATACTAATCTAGCTCTGCGTTTTATGCCTCATAGTTAAGCTTTTCTGCTGGGTGATCGAGGGCAAGTTAAAGCACGACCTGTTTAACAAAACTTTCATCTTTTGTATTTTCCAAGGTCAGTTCTCCTCAGGATTAACTTTGGAACCATGTACAGTGCTTTGCAGAACTGCTGTCAGTGTCAGCCATCGGGATGAGTCACAGCTATTGCTTGACCAGTTTGCTCTCTGTGAAAGCCTGAGAGAACGTTTTCTCCCTGGGTGACTCTCCCTAGACACACTATACTTCATTTATCCCTTTCCTCTGAGGTCCCTTAATCTCCTTGAACAGAAAATTTGGGAAACCACTGAGTTATAGAACGTTATACCACAGGTTCTCTAATGTCCTGAGTCCTCACTGACCTTCAAGGGCTAGGGCCAAAATGATGGCTATCCTCGTAGCCCTTCTTTCTCTCTAATCTTTGGTCTGTTAACTTATATTCTCAACCCTCCAGCAGAGAAGCTTCATGATACTATTACTCTAAAATATAGGTAATTGAGCTTAACATCACTGTCTTTCTGAATATCAAACATCTTAGACTTAGCTTGAAATTGAAATTAGCTGATTATTTTCCTTCAATCATTGATATTCTAATAAATCTCTATAGAATGTGATAAAAGCAGTTACACATTTTTACACAGACATATAGTAATCCAAGGATGTACAAAATTGTATCCTGCCCAGCATATGGCATTTTGCCTAGTCTCTTATTCTCAATTAATA
>PVKN010037607.1:0-11212 GCA_004027915.1 Capromys pilorides
ACACACACACACACACACACACACACACACACACACACACACACAGAAAAAAAGAAAAAAGAAAAGAAAAAGAAAGAAGAGCGATTGTCTCCATTTTGGCTGAGCCTGATTCTATTTCCTTGTATTGATATGTACAGAGCTGGCTAGGACTTCTCTTTATCCTTTCAACTGGCCTTAAGCAATGTATAGTGGTCTAGCAGAGGTGCTAGGGATAGTCTTTCAAGGTGGCATGTGTGTTTCTCTGGTAACCTACACCTACTGCTCTTTACTGTGAGCTGAGTTGAGACAGGACCAAGAGCCAATGCTCTGGGCTGCCAACTGGGATTGAGCCTCAAGACAGAGGCTATGACTTCCTGGGGCTTGAAAGATTACATCAAAGCTGAAGCATCTGACCCCCCAAAACATTAGAAACTATCTCAATAGCATAATGCAGATTACATTCTCTGCATATCCTCTCTGCAAATGGCAGAGGTAAATGTAGACCACCCACCTAGCTCAGCTCATAGTATTTGCCTATTTCCTACAATTCTCAGTCATTCCTCCTCAAGCCACTCCTCTACTGAATAAAAGTGGTTGCAGCCTTGGGTCAGTCTCTTTGTTTCGGAAAGCCATCTTCACGACTGGACTTAGGGCCCCCTGGGTCCCTGTTGTGGTTTGTGTCTGGTTGTCCCCCCAAAGCCTCATGCAATCATGAGACGGAGACTTCTAGAGTTTGAGACTTGAGTCACGATCTACTGGAATTATGTATTTTAGTACTGATGGGACTATGAGTCTGAGTACTTCTGGGATTATGGGTATGACCTAAGGTGGGTAGGCTGAGGCAGAGAGCCTGAATGTAATATAAAGAGAGACAGAGAGACAGACTCATGCTGTTGCTCTCTGCCTCCTGGTTGTGCCATTGCCTCTGTCACCATATTATTGCTGTTCTACCATGAACTGGATGCTCTCTGCCCTGTTTCACTCAGCCTTGGGCCAGCCGAATATGGACTGAAACCTCCAGCAACTGTGAACTAAATAAACCTTTCCTTCCTTCATTTTGAGTGTCAGGTATTTGTCCCAGCAACAAGTAAAAAGTAACTAAGACAGTCCTCAATAATTATAAATACGTTTCAGTGTCTTACTTTTGCCATGGGTTGCACGGGGAGTGGTATATTTGAATTAACTTGGTGATATTCCAATAATGTATCTTTGGAATTACAAATATTGACTTCTTGGACTGGGATGAGAATCAGGAGGGGACTCCTATACTGGGTGACACCCGGTGCTTGTCAACTCTGCCCTTCAGCCCTTTTTGCTCCTTAAAAGCCTGGGCTCAAGTTGCCCAGTCCTGCTGGGAGCTTCCTGGAGCCCAGCCAGTCCTCACCCAGCACTGAGGGGGACTTGGAAAGGCAGTGCCTTTTCTCTCCTGCTGTCCCACCCCTGGCCTTCCTGCCCAGCCTGTCACCTTCCTGGAGTCCTCTCTCCTCTGTCCACTAGATGTGGCCAGCTACTCTTCTTCCAACTACAGAAAAGTTGCAAAAATAATAATTCACTACTTTTTATGCATCTAGTCACCCACTGCTGGCCCATGTCACTTTCCCATGTGCGTAGGCCTCCTGCTGAGGCACTGGAGAGGAGCCCTGAAGTACTGCACCTGTGTTGCCTAAGAACAGTGCGAGACTACAGTTTAAATACTGAACAGGGAGCTTTGGGCTCTAAGACACAGCTTATATTTAAACTTTATTGCTGGGTGTGGTAGTGCACACCTATAGTCCCAGCACTTGGGAGGCTGAGACAGGATTGCTGTGAGTTTGAGGACAGCGTGCATTGCACTGCACCCTATCCCCAGAAGACAAAATAAATTTCATCCACGGCCCTAAGAAGGCCCTTTCTACCTTTTCCCCTGGTGAACCCCAGCGCCAGCCTGGAATCATAGATTGCATAGAGCTGCCACGTTCTGGTTCACTGAGCCCTGCCAGCCTCAGCTGTCATCTGCCCTCAGCAGAGCTGGCCCAGCTTTGCCACCACTGTCCTCTGAAGTGGCACCTCCCTGGCTGGGGTTCATGGGGGCTCTAGAGGCATCACTCCCAGACCCACGCTGGCGTACTCTCCCACCTCTCTCCATGCGGTGTCACCAGCCCTCAAGCAGAGCTCCCTGTTCGCTCACTTCTAGTGGTGCCAGACCTGGTGCCCAGGGAGCACCCTCAGGAGACAGTGGTGTCAGATCTGGCTCCAGCTGCAGGGCAGTGGCTCTCTGTGGGGAACCCACCCTGCAATGCTGCCTAGAGCACCTGCCTGCTGCTGCCCTTCAGTGCTCGGGTCCCTTTTGCCCAGAAGGAAGGCAGGAGACCCAAAACTGGGAAGAACAAAGGCACAGCACCCCTCATGCCTGGTGTGCACAGTTGGCTCCCAGCCAGGGTAGAGTGAGGGCCCTCTATGCCACTAAGCACAGCCATCAATCAACAGGAACCAAGCTGGCTGGCAGCCCTTCCAGAGTTCAGGGTGGGATCTGAGGGCCTGTGAGAATCAGCTATCGCTGCTTATGGACACTTATTGAGATGGTGATCCTAGCACAAGCTGGGCCAGCTTAAGGACACCCCACCTCTCCCTGAGGGAACTGACCTGGAACCTATTAGCCGCAGGCCCTCAAGACCTCTTTTCAGGGCTTTGTGCCCTGAAGTAGGCAGGGCCAGCTAGCCTTAGATCACACAGCTGATATCAGAGTCCTAGGCAACTTCTGGATCTAATTTAGCTGCAGAACATGGGAAGGCAGGGCCAACTGCCAGCCAGCATCTGTGGGAGTGGCTGAGAGTCAGCCCCTTCCCACAGCGACAGAGCTCCTGAGGCCCAGCACTGGCCACCTATCCTCTTATACCCCTGCCATCCTGGGAAGCGGAGTGGGTCCAGCTAGTCTCCTGCACACTTGCCCTCTTCTGGCCCCTCAGGCTTCTGGGACATCCAAGTGGTCATCATCTCAACGTGACGGCAGGCACCCAGAAAGATCTCTGCCCACATGGGCTTTTGGGCTCTGGGGCAGCATCTCTACCTACTGCAATGAGTGGTGATGTAATGGGTGGCATCTGTTTGGGAACAGCTTGGTCATTTGTATCCAGAGCTTTCCAAACACACTAACCCAGCCCTACTGTATGACCTCTGTGTGGAGCTGAGCCCTGGGTATACCAGCCCCTTCCCCCCAGTTGGTGAAAAGGGTAAGTTGCAAAATGGTGTGGAGTGATGCCAGTGACATGTCTGTCTAGGGTGAGAGAAACTTCTATGTTCTGTATTTGTCCTGTCTTTTCTTTTTATTGCTTGTTTTGTTTTGATTTTAGAAGTAGAGAAAGCCATTGTTCTTATCTCTGACCTTCCCCTTCTTTTGGTACCCAGGGCCAGAGCCAAGCTAATAGAATTCAGTGCTGAAGCTGCTGGAGCTGCTGCAAAGCAGAGTGTGTTCTTCATAGGTGGCACAGAGCTAGCAGGAGATGAGCCTGTCACTGTCCCCAGCCAACCCTCTGCCTGGCTCCAACAGGGATGTTCCACTCCTATTCTGAAGCCTAGGGTGAGACTCAAGCTGAAACCCTCCTGATGCCAGCTGCAGCTCCTGCAGTGTGACTACCCAGGCCTCTTAGTCTCTCTGGCCTCAGGTGCAAACTGCCTATGCTGGCTGGGGGCAGCGTAGCGCCTAGCAAGCAGCCAGGCAGAGGTGGATACCCAAATCCAGTGTGGCCCCATGCAGTGAGGGCCCCTTACTCTCTTCAGGAGAGCTGGAGCAGATGGCCCTGGCCAGCGTCCTACATCCTGCTGTCTCCTGCAACTAGAGCAAGTCAAGAAGCTCCTGTGGGTGGGCCGCAGGCAGCAGCACAATGAGGCCAGAACACTTCAAGAAAGGAGAGTGTAAGATGGTTACCAAATGCAAACTGCATAAGATAATGATGCAGGAAGAAAAAACTGACCTGGGGTGTATGACCTCCAATTGAGAACCTCCAAATGATACAGGGAAAACCGACCCCCAACCTGAAAAGTACCTGGGACGAGTTCATGTTCTCTAAAACCGAAGAATGAATTTTAGGAATAAACGGAGGTAAAGAGCAGAACATATTTATTGAGGGAAAGAAAGCTCCTGTCCAAGAGAGGGATAGGAGGGGGGGTCCCGAGCGGGTGTCCCCCAGAAGCTGTCGCTTCCAGGGACTTTTATAGAGGTGAGGCATGGGAACTCGCTTAGGTGGGTATGAGGTGGGACAAAGACTATGGTCAACCAATGAGATTACAAGCACTGTTACTCAGGTAAAATAGATTAAAATCGGGATCCAATGGGGAGGCAAGTCACATAGCAAGCAGGCAAGAACACCACTTATTGAGCCTGGGCTCGTGACTCTTTCCAGGGTCTTTTGAGGTGATTGATACCTACTTAGAGTATCAATCCGTGATGCCCATCCCTAGAGAAGTATGTAGTTGCTTCTATTTACTCTTGCCTTAAGATCTGGCCCATGGCAGAGGAGTGTCTGTCTCTAGTTGGAAAGTCACCTTGTCTTCCATGTTGTCCTTGAGGGCCTGGCCCTGTCTGACTGCCTATAATATTTCTATCTAATTTAGCTATCTACACCAATAAGATTTTCATGGATCTGATCTCTGTGGTAAGGTCTTTGGCATGCTTAGAAGTCAGAGGTTTTAGTGGGCACGGTAGTGTGCGCCTGTAATCCCAGCACTTGGGAGGCTGAGGCAGGAGGAGCAGTGTGAGTTTGAGACCAGCCTGGGCTACAAAGTGAGCTCCAGGCCAGCCTGAACTGCATAGTGAGATCGTGTCTCAAAAATACAAAAAAAAAAAAAAAAAAAAAAAAAAAAAAAAAAAAAAAAAAAAAAAAAAAAAAAAAGAAAAAGAAAAAAGAAAAGAAGTCAGAGGTTTTGCTCTTCAGGCAAGAAACAGTTTGTGCCAAATAATTGGACATTTATTTTTAGACTTATCAAGCACCAGAAGTAGGCATAAGAGACTAAACGTATTCTAATACCTATGTGTTCAGTAATCTCTATGTTTCTAACGGGAATTGCAGGGAAAGTGGTGAAAGGGATTCACACAGATTCGCATCTGAAATCCAGGCTCATACTCAGCCATTGAATGCCATTTGTTTGTTGAGACAGGGTTTTACTGTGCATTCCAGGCTGGCCTTGAACTTGTGGTGATCCTCCTGCCTTGGCCTCCCGAGTGCTGGGATTATAGGTGTGCGCTATAACACTTGGCAACTGCTTTGGTATTTAGCTACGAATTGATGTGACAGGTTATTTCTTTTTTTTTTTTTTAATTTTATTTTAGTGACAGGTTATTTCTGCTTAACCTGCTCTACTCCTTGATTTTATTTATTTATTTATATTTATTTTATTTTATTTATTTGTTTGCTTGTTTCTTTATTTACTTATTTTATGGCTGGCTCAGCCTGCCCTGGTGGTGGGGCTGGCGCAGCATGTGGTGCCAGGGATCGAACCATAGTCTCTGCAGTTGCCTGAGCTTTCCTAAGCAGGCTCTTTAGACCACTGAACCCTCTCTCCGGTCCCTATTTATTTATTTATTTTTTGATCATTTTATTGAAAAGCTCTTAAGGAGGTTCAGAAGCTACCTTTCTTTTCTTTTCCTTTTGAGACAGGGGTTTATTATATAATTCAGGCTGTCCTTGAACTCAGCGTGGAACCCAGACTGGCCTTGAACTCTTATTGGCAATCCTCCTGCCTCGGTCTCCTGAGTGCTGGAATTATAAACATGCCCCTCCGTGCCTGGCTTGAAGCCATTTTCGAAGTGCTCTTTACTTTTTTTCAATGTTAGGAAAAGCACTGTGCTAGTCATGTGTTTGGAGAACTACAAATGTGTGCTTCTGTTTAAAATGTGCTTGTTCATTTTTGTTTACTTAAAAGCCTTTTTTTTTTTTAGTCTCAGATACCACACTGCAGTTCCCTACAGAACTGGCAGGAAAAAGACTGGCATTTAAATTTGCAACCTACCTGGAAAGAAGGAAAAGTTTTTCCTTATTAGAACTGCTAGTTTACCTGAGGCTCTGTAATATACTCATATCATTTAAAATTGTTTTTCTTAGGGGCCGGGGAGATGGTTCAGTGGTCTAAAGTGCCTGCTTAGGAAAGCTCAGGCAACTGCAGGGACTGTGGTTCGATCCCCGACACCACATGGTGTGCCAGCCCCACTACCAGGGCAGGCTGGGCCAGCCATAATATAAGTAGATAAAGAAACAAGCAAACAAATAAATAAAATAAAATAAAAATTTAAAAAAAAATTGTTTTTCTTTGAAAGTAATACAGATTTTTATTTATTTATTTATTTATTTATTTTAATAAAACCAAGGGGCACAGATACTTTGACAGTGAAAAGTGAGTCCTTGCCTTGACTTTTGGATTAATATTATTCCTTAGTTATTGTGGACTGATCAGGTCTGTAATCTCCCAAATGAGTGGATGGCAAAGGCTAAATAAAAGAGACAAATGGAAGGATTTTAGGTCACCAGGAGGATCAAAAGCCTCTAACAAAATTTGAGATTCTCTGAGGGCGAAGGCCAAAGTCTTCTCTGTGTTCATTTAGTTATCAGACGAAGGGAGGGGAATATGCAAGAGCAGCTAGAACTGCCCAAGGACTTCTCCAAATAAGGCATTATGTTAATTCAGGAGAGCACTGTTAACTCCAGGAGGTCTCCACCCAGGGTGAGATACCTGAGGCTACAGTTTTTATCTAGTTGATGTTGGAGCCAGGTGTCCTTAGCTGTAACCTTGTCTTATCCTTTTAGGCCTTAGGGCTTTACCCAACATTACCCACCTCAGTAGAGATCAGTGATTCCCAGAGGTTCACTTACTATGAGTCTGTCAACCATCTTCAGACAAGGGGCCTAGGCCTTGGACAGATTCACATGGAAAGCCAATTGGTTAATTTAAATCCTGCTCAGAGCTGCTTTGTAGTGGTCTCTATCACCTGTCTATGCCTAGTCACTGTCACCTTGGCCCTTCTGTGACCTCCTCTGGGTCCTCAGGCTCAGCTCTGGGCTCTTCCTATTGTTGTGTGTTCATGCTAGGGAGATAGCTCAGGGGCACAAGTGCTTGCCTGGCAAGTGCAAGGTCCCGAGTTTGATCTCTGGTTCTGAAAAAAAAAAAAAAAAGAAACCCTACTTGACAATTTTTAGGGGCCAAGAGATAGCTCAGTGGAATAAGTGCTTGCCTGGCAACAAGGTACTGAGTTCAATCCCTGGTACTACCAAAAAAAAAAAAAAAAAGAAAGAAAGTTGTACTATTGTGGTGTGTTCAGGTCTGACCCATAACCATAAGACTCACCTACTTGAAGAGTGCAACCCTGAGGGGCTTCGTGTATTCCCTGCATAGTACTACCACTCCAGTTCTAGAACATTCTGTCATCACAGGAGGAACATTCTGTTACCATCCCTTGCCTTTAGTTTAGCTCTGTGTCCCTACGGTTTCCTCTCACTGCTGGCACAAGGAAGCTATTTATATTTTAAATTCTTTTGATGACAGTGTCTTTTAGTCTCTTTTTCCTGAGATAAGGTTATGAACTCCTTATTCACACTGACCTCTTGTTTCTGTTAATCTTGCAACTTTGGAGGCTTTTTTTTTTTTTGCAACAGTCTCACTGGGTAGCCCAGGCTGACCTTGATCTTGAGGCAATCCCCCTACCTCAACTGCCCCAGTACTGGGCTTTCAGGGGTGTGCCACCGCGCCAGCCTTATTTTTTGTTTGTATTAAGCCATGTCTGTAGTGTATCATGATTATATCCACTGTTGGGAGCTGGTACATGGACAAAACACATCTTTATTTTTTCACATCTCCTTCTCCTTGCCCTCCTCTCTCCCTCCATTTGTACCTCTTCCCATTTTCAAAAGCTCTCACTGTTTGCTATTCTCTGATATTAAATAAAATAAGTTAGACACACGAGCTTAAATACCACGTGGTTTATCTTATGTGAAAACCCCAAAGTATAAATCAAGAGCAAAATAAAAATGAAAATAAAAGCTATGTAGTTGCTTCCTTGTTTTTGCTGTACTGGTGGTCATTCAGGTCATTCAAGCCTTTTAAAAGTTTTTTGAGGGCTGGTGAGATAGCTTAGCGGTCTAAAGCGCGTGCGTGGGGAAGTTTAGGCCACTGCAGGGATCACGGCTCTATCCCAGGCACCACATGCTGCACCGCCCCCCACTCCCCAGGGAAGGCTGAGCCCGCCATAACATAAATAAATAAAGTTTAAAAAATAAGTAATGTTGGGTGTGGTGGCACATACCTGTAATCCCAGCACTTGGGAGACTGAGGCAGGAGGATCGGTGTGAGTTTGAGATCAGTCTGGGCTACAAAAGTTAGCTCAAGGCCAGCCTGAATTGCATAACGAGACCCTGTCTGAAAAAGACCAAAATAAATAAATAAAATATAAATAAATAAATAACTTGGTTTTTGAGATGGGGTCCCTGTCCAGGGTGGGCTTCATTTGTAACTGAGCTGCATCAGCCTATAGCTATGCTGAGATTATAGCTGTTCACCACCATATCTGACAATTGCATCAGGTTTTTTTTTTTTTTTTTAACTTTATTTATTTTTATGTTATGGCCAGCTCAGCCTGCAATGGGGGTTAGGCTGGTGCAGCATGTGGAGCCGGGGACTGAACTGTGGTCCCTGCGGTTGCCAAAGTAGGTGCTTTAGACTGCTGAGCTATCTTGCCAGCCCTTCATCAGTTCTGAAGTTGATTCTAAAAACTCTTGAGTCTGAAGGACTGCTGACACAATATAGTCTATGAGGTAGTAAAAATACTCATGGGGAGTTTTAAAATTATTTAACCCCAGAAAATATGAGAGTTTTCTATGGAGAGTTTTCTCAACAAGCCAAATGCAAGCTAATTAATTTGGCCCCACAAACCATTTGATCTGCTCAAGTAGTTTGATCAGACACCCAGAATTTCTTCAGCTTTGCTGTTCCACAGTTTTTGATAAGGATGTAGTGTCTGGTCAGTGTGTTAAGGAACAGTAGTATCTGTAACAAAAGGAGTTTAAATTTTAGTGTGAAGGCCTGCTTCCCTGTTTTCAGCCAACATACCTAGGAAGACATCTCCTGCCTTTATCGGAGGAGGGAGTCTTATTCTGAGACTGAAGACATCATCCCAGGTGTGGTGGGAAGGTACGCCCAGGTAATTTCTGGGGCTCAGGGGTCTGAGCTAGGTTTGCTTTGGTATTCCAAGTTAGAGTGTGCTTGGGCAATTTAGCAAGACTGTCTCATAATAAAAAATAAGGGCTGGGAAGGTAGCACAGCCCTCCGTGGGTTCAACCTTCAGTATCCCCCACCCCCCACTGACCTATTTAACCAAAAGATGACAGTGGGCACAGTGCTCCCCTTATCCTTATATGCTTGTTGGAACGTCCTGTTTCCTGTATTCCGGGTAAGGTGCCATTGCGTCCCACCAAAACAGGCTTTGCCGTTACTTGATGTCTGCTGCAGCTGAAGAAAGTGCTTCTGACATTTGCTGACCAGTAGCAGCCAATGACATTTCTGAAGAAATGAGAAACATGACACAAGCATAAATCAGCAAAGCTGCATCTTCTTCTGGGACACTTTTCGGGCTTACCATGGGGACCCAATTGCACTGCAATAACAAACAAATGTTTCTTATTGCCTTGGGTTCCTGGCACAATGTTCCTAAAGTCTGTGGACCCTCAGATCAGGGTGACAAGAGCTCTCTGCATGCTGAAGAGGTGACTGGCAACTAGGAGCCGCACATGGCTCAGGACACCTGGTTGCCAGAAAGGCCAGGGCATCCCCACCTGCCTCTGCTCTCCTACTATGATATCTCTCAGTCCCATTATTTATGATAAATGGAATATGGCAAATGAAAGCATCTTCCCAAATTCTGTGAGTCATTCCAGGGAATCATCATTTTATGGAGACCACTACGAGGCTGCTCTGAGCAGAATTTAAAATTAACCAACTGAAAAAAAAAAAATAACCAACTGTCTTTCCATATTTACTTGTGAGTCTGTTCCAGGACTAGGTTTCTTTTCTGGAGATGGGCAGCAGATTCATAGTGAGTGAACTTCTATGAGTAGTGTGACTCGTAGAGTCACCTTCCTGCTGAGGCCTGTAATGGCTTGTGAAACCATGGTGCCTCAAAGGACAAGGTAAGGCCACAGGGGCTGGGGAGATAGTTAAGTGGTTTAAGTGCCCACCTGGCAAATGCAAGGACCTGGGTTTGAACCCTGGTACTGCATGCTGTGCCGGCTCTGGAACTCCAGGCATGCCATGCTGGCCGCTGGAACTGGGTGTGGTGGCACATACCTGAAACCTCAGTGCTGGGGAGGCTGAGACAGAAGGATCACTATGAATCTGAGCTAGATAGCAAGACTCTGTACCAAATAAATAAAAGATTAAAGATTTTTTTAAAAAGATAAGGCCATAGCTAAGGATGTGTGGCTCCAGCCCCAAATAACTGAAAGGAAATTGTAGCTACAGGCTTCACACTCCTACAATGTCTGTCTAGAGATAAAGTAGTTCTCCTGATTGACATAATTTACTACATGGTAAAATATCTGAACTGATTCCCAAGGCCCTGCTCAGATTCCCATGCTCTCTTCAGTATCCTCCTTTTTGTTTGAAAACTAAATAAATATGACTGCCCAGAGAAGTTCTTTGTTTCAGCTCCCAGAAAATCTTCAATTCTGCTAGAGGGTTTTGGTCCTCCTGGAGTCCTAATTATCATGGCACTTGTCTCTTATTTTTTTAAGCCTTTGCCATTACCTCATTTGCAAGATTGTGAGCCTGGTCAGTCCGTAACAACTGGTAATGTGAACCAATAATCAATCCTGGGAGCAGTTGTTAGGAGCCACTCCCATTACAGCCTCTGGTCAGAGGTGTGGGTGGCTAAAGACTGCAAGTGATATCTGAAGAGGGGGATCTTCAGGGTGGAGGCTTAGCTGGGGGTGGCCTGGCACTAACTCAGGTAGGCAGGAGGAGGTGAACGGTTCCCAGCCCAGCTCACAGCAGAGGGCTGGACATGCGCAGCTAGAGGAGATACAGGAATAGCTTGCCAGGACTGCGGTGTTGTCCCTTCTTGCCCGGCCCATGTGAGGCCTTGAACTCAAGTCACAAAGATATAGATGCTGGTGATACAGCTCAGTGTGAAGCCTCTGAGGTCAATTC
This sequence comes from Capromys pilorides, assembly GCA_004027915.1. Lineage (NCBI taxonomy): Eukaryota > Metazoa > Chordata > Mammalia > Rodentia > Capromyidae > Capromys > Capromys pilorides. The sequence goes on from PVKN010037607.1 coordinate 11,146, forward strand.
CTAGTTCTATCAAAGAAAAATGTGAAGGAGGAGGAGAGAAAGAGAGAGGGAGAGGAGAGGAGAGAAG
>PVKN010037608.1:0-11214 GCA_004027915.1 Capromys pilorides
GTATGTTATTGGTAGTCAGCAGGATTTTAAAGTCTGTGTGTGTTTATTAGTGAGTGAAGGTGTGTGTGTGTGTGTGTGTGTGTGTGTGTGTGTGTGTGTGTATGTGTGTTCAATGCCAGAAGGAGTTTCTGGTCCTTCATAAGTGGTTTCCCCCAAAACTTCCTGCTTTGCAGATCTTTATGGCTCCTTTTAAGATCCAACAACACAAGTGTATCATAGCTGGAAAGCATAGGAGGATGAGAGAGGCCATGTAAACATTCCAGAGAGAGCATAGGCTGGCACGACTTTGAAATGCCACACAGAAGCTTTCAATAAACTCAAATTCTCTCAAAGATTAAGGGTATGCTGAGAAACTAGAGGACGCAGCAAATTATTTTGTTTGTCCTCCACTCACTATCATCTTGCCAAGAATCGGATGAACTTTCCAGTCTCCTCCCATCTGCTTCATGACCCTTTCTTCCTCATGCCCAGGGATTCAGCATTTACATTTAGAAAATAGCAACCAGCTTGAAACACTTACATTTTGTAGTACCAGGTCTCCCATGGTAAAATGATAAAACCCCACACAGTGCACTTTCTTCCTAGGAACAGCAGATCAGCATCGCGATGCACCCCAGCTAGAAATAATAGCCTTCATTTGCTGCAATTGCTTTAGTATCGATGCTATAAAAAATAGATGATGGAAAACTGGAGCTCTGGGCAGAAATGCAAGTCTGCTGTGTGTGGCTTGTATAGGGACAGAGCAGAAAGAGGTGCTCGCCTTGTCTGTGTATCAAACCTGGCTTTGCTCAGGCTGACAAGTGGCAGCACATCCACAGCACACACAGCTGTCAGGGAGTTCGACACTGCAGGCTCTGGCCAACACCTGATTCAATTTACATAGAGGGAGCCAACCATATGCACGCCTGCTAGAATTCAACTGGCACAGAAACTGGAGCCTATGGACTATCTCTGTGGAGTAGACAGGCTGAGTTATTTATAGCGTTTGGTTTATTCCCTCTGCTTTTGCAAAAGGTAATTTCTGACACAAGAATGTCCTGTGGTTTTGGCATAAGAATTCTGGAAATGAGGGAAATAAAAGCTTGAAGGTCATCCAATCTGTAGCACTGAGTGATGTTTAGAAGTATAAAAAATACACAACAAGCAGCTCAGACCAGCACCAACTGCAGTCACCAGTCCTTGGGCCTAGGCCCAGAGCCCAAAGATGTGCAAAGAAAGTCCAGCTAAGAACTGTGAGAACTTGAGAGCTGTGCCTTGCTCCAGTACAACAGCATCTGTAAATACAAGTATGCAAAATACGACCTAAGGTCATTAAAGAGAAGCATAACTGGAAACCCTTAATGTTATGTAAGTAAAGTAGAGGATGCCAAGAAGGAGAAAGACAGATACAATACTGGGAAGGTATGCCTGGAAAATAGTTTTTGTTTCTTCACTCCTATCACAAACTTTAAAGCCTCACACCCACCTCTCCTCACCTTTCATTCTGTGTCCTTTTTGTGGCCCTGTTTGGACACCACACTTGAGTGCACCAAGCAGCCGGAAAGTATAGCTTTGTTTTTATTACCTGTTTTGTTTCTGGACAAACCCAGCCACAAATCATACAGAGGCCTGTTTACAAGAGCAAACCTGATGCTTGACCTCTGAGATAATTATTGAGATGCCCATCATCTCGCAGCCCACCCTGTCCTGCACTTGATCTTGGTCTATATTTGTTTTGCCTTGTCTGCTGATTTGCAGATCTGTTTGCATCTGATAGTCTCTGGCCCTTCCTGAGCCTGATTTGCCATTTTCTGAAATTAGGTGATTGAGTTCTCAGATTAGTTTTATTATTTCTGATTTAACTTGTCACACTGGCTTGTTTCCCCCAATAAGTTCTGGTAAGAGCAATAATTCTTAAATAATTCTTAGTTCTCTAGGACCTTTTCTTCTTCTTCTCCTTCTTCTTCTGTTCCCCCCCCTCTTCCTTCTTTTTCTTCATTTTAAATGTGTTTGGTTGTTACAGGATCTCACTACACAGCTTGGACTCACAGTGAGCCTCCTGCTTTCAGCCTCCCAAGTGCTGGGATTACAGGCATGCACCACTATGCCTGGACTCTGGCCAGCTCTCCCCGCCCTAGATGTGGGGTTGGTGTGGCATGTGGTGCCAGGGATCGAACCACAGTACCTGCACTTGCCTAAGCTTGCCTAAGCAGGTGCTTTAGCCCACTGAGCTATCTCGCCACCTCATAGGGCCTATTCTTGCCCCAAAAGTTGAAATGTAGAGCTTAAGCATTTTTGAATACTATATTTTAAGCCTGTCATCTGGCACTTTAGGGCTACTGCATTCCTAAAGCAAGCAGTGAATTAAAACAAAAATGTAGTGAAGAAAAAGACAAGTGGCTTAAGTAAAGGTAAAGCAGAGGCACACTAGCAGCCTGACTGTGGGTTAGACTGCCTGACTTAGACTCTTGGATCTGCCACCAATTGGCACTATGCATACCACAAAATGGAAATAATAGCAATACCTGTTTCATAGATTACTATTTCACTCATTCATTTCTTCTTTATTGCCGTAAAACTTTAATATTTAGTACTGTCCAGGCCAAAGAGCTTCAGAAATATCCATACTAATAGGAGTCCATGTTGTCAGGGAGTCTACATTCCAGTGCCATTTACTGTGGGTCTGAAATAAGGCAATTTGCCCAAACTGCACACTTTCTCATAGTGTTTTAGAAACAGCAGCTACTTGAGAGCCATTAGTTATTATTATAGCCATAAAAATAAAGTCTTAGTAAAAGTTTTAACTGTATGAGACAAAATCATAAATAAAAGCATATTTATTGTAACAAAAAAGAGAAAATTAGGGAAACCGGGGAAGAGGAGTTATTTGCTAAATGCTGCTCGTGACTCCGACTCTACCTTGGCTGTGAGTGTTGCTGTGCCTTGACCTGGTTGTACGATGTGGCCTTACACTCCTGGGGGCAGAGCACTGTGCATAGAGCTGGCACCTAGCTGTCCACTCTGCACACTGTACAGCGTCCAGCCTGGGTCAGCACCTTTTTAATGCCAAGAACCCCACTGGAGCATGACCTGCAGCTCTAGTCATTTGGCTGTGGTCAGTTTAGCTCCAGTTTCCTGAAGAAGTGTCTTGTTTTCACCCACTTACAAAAGCAACTTTGATCTAAACCTTAGATCTTAAGAACAGAAAGGGGTCTGAGGTTTGTAGCATTTAACACACTGATCTTTTTAAGTTACATCATCATCATCATCATCATTAATATTGTTATCATTTGCAGTAATTTCCATTCATTAGCTTTTATAGCACCCTCACAAGGAGGCAAGTTTTACAGTGTTGCTTAGAGGAAATTTGTTTCTGATATGTGATTCAGTCTTAGTACCTTGTTATGGTTTGTGTCTAGTTTTCCCACCAGAGCCTCATGCAGCCATGTGGTGGGACTTTTAGAGTTTGAGACTAACTCATGATCCACTGGGATTATGGGTTTTAGTACTTCTGGGATTATGAGTCTTAGTACTTCTGGGGTTAAGGGTGTGAGTATTATGCCCAACCTGGGGCAGAGGACCTATAGGTAATATAAGAAAGATAGAGAGACAGACTGTCTGTTGCCTTGGTTGCCATGTTGCTGTTCACCCACCATGAATTACTGTTCTCTGTCATGTGCCAGTCTGCCTTGGAGCCAGCCAAGTATGGATTGAAAGTCCAGTAACTGTGAGTTAAATAAACCTTTCCTTCCTGCATGTTAGGTGTTGGGTATTTGTCCTAGCAACAAGAGATGAGTAACTGAGGCATATCTTCCGGTACAGCACGAAAGCACAGTATGTTTTCAACTAATTATTTTCATCCCTATAGCACCACTGGGAACAGGTTAGGGTTTTCACTTTTCTTTTGCAAAGATTTCCCAATTTTCTCCCCAGTGCTAGGGGCAACTAGATAATGCTTCGCTGACAGACAGTCCAAAAAAAAGGGCAAGCCCTGGAATTATTTATTCCACATTGTCCTTCACTGATGAACACAAAACTAAAAACTGGGATAAAGGCTAACTTGTAATTTCTCTTTGGAATGTTATCCCAGTAATTGAGCATTTTGTTATGGTCTTCACAATCTACTGAATTCCCCTTTGCTTCCACTACCCCAAAGTCCCATAGACTCTGTTGGAGTGAATTCAGGTTTCAAATGATTTTGGACAAGGAAAACTTTATGATGATGATTTTCCTTTATCTCCTGATCTCTTCTATTTTTCCTTCTTATTCTTTCTCTAGTTTGCTTTTTAAGAAATGTATAGTTATGAAGGTTGCTGATTTCAAAATAATATACGTTATTGTATCAGTTATTACATTCATGCAGAACTAGGACCCAAACATGGGTTCATGTGATCTCTCCAGGATGCCCAAGAACATTTGGAAAGTTTTCAATCTAGTTTTCTGTTTTATAGAAATCAGTATATTACTCCAGTCTCTAGTGTACAATTAGGTTAAACTAGATCATTGACTTTTTTTTGCACCACAGATCAAACTCAGGACCTTGCACTTACCAGGCAGGCTCATAAGCTGCTGAGCCATCTCCCTGGCCCTTGGTGCCTATTTTAGATTATGCATTACTAAAGAAAACCTATGGCTTTGATCTGATTACATAGGATGGAACTGAGAATTACCATTGTAAAGGTCCTCAAGCTCTTGTAGTAGAAACAAAGTAATGAAGTAATTTCATCTCACACGTTATACAAACAAGTGATAGTGCTAATGAGTCTACTATATTGGACTAATCTTTCAATTTGGAGACTCCAAGAAAATAATTTTCTCATATTCAAAATGTTTGACAGACTGACATCAAGGACTAATCATAATTAAGAAATCTAATGGGATAAATGACCATTACACATTAAAGATCAGACTGCCAAAATTTGGATCATAACATTAAGATTCTCTAAAACTGTAAAACAAGAATTTGTATGTTTCAGTGAAGGGCCTCCCATTAATGGTGAACCTACTTTTGGAATAGGAGCCTCTGGAGAGCAATGGCTAAATTGTATAGCCTATTTCCCAGCTGACATTTGTTGGACAGCTAATCCTAAGAACATGGTAAAGAAATGAAAAGACGCTTCAGGCCCACATCAGGGATAGAGTACCAGGTGGTTTTCTTGGATGCAGGTGGCTTGTTTTGAGGTAACAGACATTGGAGATGGAATCCTTCCCTGTTCACCTGGGGAAACTGTTAAAGTGAGAATCAGGCATGAAAGAAAGAACTTCTACAGAGATGACCAAGCAGGTAGTTCAAGAGAAGCAGTGTCTCTATCCCGGCTTGGACACTGACTATAGGAACAACTCTGTTCTGAACATGACCAGTAAGAACTCATTTCAGATCACCCAGAAACACCCTTGAAATAATGAGAAATCCTGGACTGATGCAATTGTTGGTTTTCACCCAAAAGGCAGATATCTTGGAAAATATTTGGTTGATTTATACAGAGGAGTTAATTAGTCATGCTTCTATGTTTAGCAGAGAAGGAGGACCAGGAAACATGGTAGGTTCCATTTTATCTCCCATCATGCTTTTCTCATGACACATTTGTGCCCAAGGGGAAGCATTTTGATTTGCTAATGGTAATGCATTTCAAACCTCCTTAGACCGCAATAACTACATCATGTTCAGTGACCATATTTGGTAGAACAAGTAGCTAAATATTTGCGGAAAGTGTGATTGCATATTATTGCTTTGTCATAGATAAAAAATAAAGTAGCAACAGATAAATAGCATTTGTCTTTTTGGTTTTCTTTAGCTGATATGCTTGTTTTTAGCATATTTTCATTCTTCTCCATCACTCTGAACACATCAAGTTGGGCTGACTAAAGCACATGCATGATGACAGCTTGTTTCATTGGTTTCCATAGTTACTATTTCTTGGTCATGAACTTCCTGCCATTTAGGCCTTCCTGAAAAGTGAGGAAAATCTAACCACTACAAAAAATATCTTCCTGGTCATTCTTTTGATTTCTTCACATATTAGCAAAATCATAACTGTGGCTTTCTGTGCTGTAAACTGTGGAAAAGCAAACAGAGGAAGAAATCACAGAAAAAGTAGCAGAAGGTGGAAGAACAACAGCAAGTGGCTTTTCATCAAGGTTACCTTTAGGTAAGCTCCACAAGAGGGAAGTTTTTATGTCTTTTCTATACTTAAGCGACCTGAAAAGTTATAAAAAGGTGGATCTCAAGTGACATAATTCAAAGACATTTAGGTGTATCTGAAAGCACTCCTGCTTCCCCATGAAGCAAGCTTCTAGAGTTGTTATTCAGAAATGGAATAGATTTGTAAGGATCTGCTTATCTCTGTCTCATCAGAGTAACTGAGGTGGCAGTGGTGATTACAGGCTGGGACAAGCTGTAATAAGCTAAGGCATCCATCCTGTGATTGATGTAGGGTTAGGAAGACCCAGTGTACATTTCCCGTGTGACTTCTGGGCCCTCTAAGGAAATGCCACTTCTTGAAAATACTTTCTTTCCCATCAACTATATTGTCACTAAATCAATTACAGCTTAAAGACTAAATTGTAGTCTCTGAAAAATTCATGTGTTGAAGCCCAGTAGTTCAAAATGTTGCTAGATTCAAAGATAAGGCTGTTAACAGGGGCATCAAAATGAAGTCATTATGGTGGGCCTTAATCTGATGTAGCAAGTGTCCATGTAAGAATATGAGTTTGAACACAGAGACACCAGTGATGTAGGCCCTCAGAGGAATGGCCATGGCCTCACACAGTAAGTGAGAAAGTGCCACCTATGAGACCAGGAGATAAGCCTCAGAAAAAATAAACCAGATGGCACCTTGATCCTGGACTTCTGTTAAGTGTGCAGTCTGTGACACTTTGTTATGGTGTACCTAGAAAACTGATATAATCCTTTAGGCTTTCAACTAAGAGCTAGGGATGAAATTTTAGTTTAGGTGCAGTAATTTGAATTTAGCTGCAAATGCTCAAATATAATCATGAATAAACTTGGGTGGTCTGATCCAAATGGACTGGAGGGCGCTGACGCATCGTGGTGTCCTTCGGGATGCCTGATCTCTCTCAGTAAGAGCCACACAGAAGAAAGGGCACTATGGTTCTCTCTCGGGCTGCTCAAATTTCCAGGTCAGTGCCATGGCTAGCTCTCTGCTGCTACTCAGCAGGGTCCCAGAAAGATGAGTCAGACCCCTGGGAGGTCAGAGCAATGTACTGCTCCATTCCTGGGCCATCAAAATTGGCGTTTTCTCTATAGAAGTGGTCCAAGCATTTCTCTCTGGCTTAAAGTATAGTGTGAGCGAGTAATAAAGTTCCTTTTATTTGAAGTTCATTTTGTGAGTCTTAGAGCGGTCCACTCCAAGCTCCTCTTAGTGCAATGAGGAAGTTAGCATTTAACTATAAAACAGCTGGGCACATGACACAAGGCTACATTATTTGATCCAGGCTTTAATGAAGTAAACTTCAAGTCAGGGCCTCAAAGTGTGTGGAATGGAGCTAATGGGCATGACTGGTTTCGTTATCAAGAACCTTATATATTCACCAGGGAAATTCTGCTTTATGCAATACATTTCATGAAAATATTCCCAGTTCACTTTCCACCAGGCTCACCCTTCCATGTCGACATCTGTTGCTGGAATTTACATTACGGCAAGATAGAGAACATATTCCTAAAATAATTTAAAGATTATAGAAATCTCATAGTAGGTTAAACTAAAAGTGGTCTCCATAGTCGAGGTAGATCATCTAAGAAGGATGCAAGGCAACTATAAGGGACCTAACACAAATGGTGGAAATATGTGTACTATAGACTTTATAATTCTGGAGTTAGTATTTTAAAAATAAGTGAATTAGACTGGTTAACTGTTTCAAAATATATTTTCTAATAAAAAATTGATTTTCTTAGGGAATTTGTAAGGCTTTCTTTCTTTCTTTTTTTTTTTTAAGACTAGTTTTTGTTTGTTTGTTTGTTTTGTTTTTTTAATGGCCAGCTCAGCCTGCTCTGGGGTGAGGCTGGGCAGCATGTGGTGCCAGGGATTGAACTGCAGTCCCTGAAGCTGCCTAAGCTTGCCTAAGCAGGTGCTTTAGACCACTGAGCCATCTCAGTAGCCCTGTCAGGGTTTTTTAATCCAAGTAATATACTGAAAAATAATAATTAAATTTGGCTTAACTGGAGAGGTGACCTACACTTTATATTTTGATTGCTGGGGTATATCTGGAACCCGGGTATATCTGGGGCCCAGAATATGAACCAGCATCTGTATTTCTAGTAAGCCTAACAGTAAGAAGAAACACCTTTCCACCACTCAGAGCCCCAATTACAATATTCTCAGAAGAGAATCTAAAAAGGATTGCAGAACTGCAAGCTAGGTTGGAGTTTTGTTCTCAGAGGATGGTGAAAAGTGGTCAAAAATGTTTCTAGTGTAGTTCACCTTGCTACACATGATTGGTTGTTTTCTAAATGCCATTTTAGGTAAAGTTAAAAAAGACATTTTTCAAAGAAATGATTCCTTAATGAAGGTATGAAATTCCCCAGCCACTAGTAGACCCAACCATTTGGTAATGTCTGGATGTGGTGCAGAGGTAGGATAAAATGCACCCAGCTTTCACAAATACAGAAATTTCTCCAGGCCACCCAAGAAGAAGGGAAACCCAGAAACCAACAGCATAAATTGCTACCACAAAAGCTACTGGGGTATGGGATGGCCATGAGCTAGATATTTTGATGAAAGACTAACATTGATGTCAAGAGCCTCAGGAATTATACCTACTCTGAGGCACCTCTGGGAAAAGTAGACTGTCAGGGAAGATCTAATTGCTTTGACTTTTTAGCCTTCGTGATATTCCACTGTGAGTCAACCTTCAAGTAGAGGGAAAGTCTTCATTTTGTATTAAACAAAGAGAGAGAGAGAGAGAGAGAGAGAGAGAGAGAGGTGTTTTCATCTGATATCTTCACAGAATTCGAAATCAATAAATCACATCTACTTCTGATTCCTGGTTATTCTGACTTAAAATTACAGAAACAAGTATGTTAACTGTACAACATTGGGATACATAAGATTTTAAATTAGAAGCATTTTATGAAGGGAAGAAATTGTAAAGTTAAATTAATTCCATGTGTACATTAATATATAAGAAAATAACTTTGATGATGTAAGATGCAAAAGCATCTGTGTACTAGAGTAGATTAGTCTTTTAGGGGTGCAGATCTAATGAAAGAATTTTAGATGCCCACTTGTCTTTGATAAGACAAGAGCCCACAGAAATAGAAATCAAAGTCCCTAATGCAACCAAAGGAGGTGGAAAAAGGAAATGGAAGGAAAGACGAGGGGAGTGGAGGGGAGGGAAAGGGAGCAGAGAAGAGGGAAAATGAATGCCTACTACTGATATGTCTGTTACATTTCCTATAAACAAAAAATTCTAAATTATTCCTTGGGGATTGTTGCTCATTCTCTGCAACAACTGGGTGCTGTGCCTTTGTTTTCTGTCTACAAACACTAGCTGCTAAGTGTTTTCACTTGGGAAACAGATAACTAACCAAATGTAAGTGCTCATATGGACACAAGACATGCTCCCTTCTGAACTCACTCCTGAGCTGTTGAGAGACACTGTGTTAGAGTGGACTGATGCTGGTGCTGAGTAGCCCACAAATCCAGGCTGAATCTCACTTTACCATTCACTACACAGCTGATATGGAGCAAGAGGCTTGAAAATGCTTGTGGATTATAACCCCAGTATAAAAGCAAAAATGTGGTAACTTATCAATGCTAGGTGTCAATTATACATCTCAATTATATGCAAGTCATATAATATTGCTAAATGTAATTATCAAGTAATAATCTTGAGGTTTGCTAATCTCAATGAAGAAATACAATTAATAAATGAATATATAAAAAATGTTCAACATCACTGGTCATTTTTTTTTTAAATGTATTTAGGACAGGGTCCACAGGGTCTTACTACATAGATCAGATTCCTAGTGATTCTCATATTTTCAGCCTCCCAAGCTCTGGGATTACAGGTGTGCACCACCACACTCAGTCTCAATCAACCTCTCAGCCTGCCCCAGGGGCAGGGCCGGAATGGCACATTTGGGATCCAAACCTGGCTGCTGCACCCTGCCTAAGCAGGCACTTTAGTCCACTGAGCTGTCTGGCTCGCCCTATCATTGCCCATTTGAGAAATGCAAATTAAAAAAACCAAACATTGAGATTCCATCTCACGCCAGAAAAAAATGGCTATCATCAAGAAGCCAACCAATAGCAAATGCTGAAGAGTCTATAGGGGAAAAAGCACCCCTTCTCCACTGTTGGTGAGAGTGAGACTGGTACAACCATTAGGAAAAGCAGTATGGAGATTCTTCAAAAAACTAGGATTAGAGGTTCCATTCAACTCAGCTAATTCCCTTCCTGGGTATTTTTCCAGAAGAACTGAAAATATATCACAGTGATACATGTGCACCCATGTTTATATCAGCACAATTTGTTATAGCTAAATCTTGGAAACAATCCAAATGCCCATCAATTGAGGAATGGATAAAAAAGATGTGGTATTACTGTTCTTGTTTAAGAATCTGAAAGATTCAATAATCTGAAAGGGGACTGAGGATAGCATAGCGGCACAAGCACCTTCTCAGCAAGTGTAAGACCCTGAGTTCAATTCCTAGTACCAAAAATAAATAAGTGAATAAATACATAAATATATAAAGAAAAATCTAAAAAAATAATCCAAAGGGTACAGTAAGTACTGTGAAACAGAAAGGTAAGGAACAACTGGACAAGGAAAAGAAAAAAAAAAAAAAAGAAAGAGGAAAAGAAACCAAAGAAGGAAGAAAGAAGGCAAAATATATGTGTATACACACAGGATGGCTTGGATAATTGTACTGCTGATTTCTACTGGTCACTGAAAGAAGCAGTTGATGATGAATTTCTTTCTCTCCTTTTTATTTTTTTAAATAATTTTTTGATCAATTGTGAATACTTCTATCTCATAATCCTAACAAATAATTTGAAGACAATGATATGCAATATAACAAACCATTGTTGAATTCCTATCATTTTGTTTAGTGAAATTCTGCATTGCTCCTGGTGCTTTTTTCCCACTATTTTTAAAATTTTCTTTTAAAAAATAAAATAAAATACATTTTCTCAGAATCTCAATGAATTTTTTTCTTTACCATTGTAAACTGCTACAAACTGAAAAGCACATGTACATTCAGAATGCACA
>PVKN010037609.1:0-11216 GCA_004027915.1 Capromys pilorides
AAATTTTATTTTTATTTATTTATTTGTTTGCTTGTTGTGTTTGTCTGCCTCCCCATCCACTCATTTTGTGGCTGGCTCAGCCTGCCCCGGTGGCGGCGCTGGCGCAGCATGTGGTGCCGGGGATCGAACTGTAGTCCCTGCAGTTGCCTGAGCCCTCCCAAGCAGGCGCTTTAGACCACTGAACCATCTCGCCGGCCCCAACACAGACAGCTTCTGCACACTGAAGGAAACTATTTTGTTTAGAAATATTGTGTGCACTTGCCTCCCCAAAGTGAGAGACTACTGGCCCAGATGATGTGAGTTCAGATTTGTAAAACAACAACAACAAAAAAAAATTTTTAAACACACACACACACAAACAAAAACCCTCTTTAAAACTGTTTGCTTTTCAAAAGGGTGTGTGCAATAGTTTTACTGTTTCTGTCTTAGGACTGGGAGAAGTAAGTTTGAGGATTAATACTATTCAAAATGATCTTCCTTTTCCAGTCTATTCTTTACTGTTAGAACAGTAAATTGGTTTATTGTGCCAGTTTGGAGGAGTCCAGCCAATGTCACTTTTCCCGGAGGGCTGGATGCATTATTCCACAGTGGCTTTTGGTCCTAGCTGCTGAGGACCGTGCATGGTCTTCCCGCAACCTGGGCTCATGGAGGCATACCGTGGCTGCAGTAGACCAGTGCTCCAACCAGTGTTTAAACTGGCTCCCAAAGGCTATGCCTTGAGTACGTGATCAGGAGAGTATATTGAGTTTATTGTCAGGAAGGAAGTCCTAAAGCCTTACTGAGGGCTTTTTCTTCTCCTTTGCTGTTACATTGATTTTTGGCAACACTAGACTGCTGAATGCATTTGCGTTCTTACCATATATGAGAGGAAGAAACCCTGTTACTAGAGAACACTGATTTAGCTTCACACCAAAATTACAGGGCATCGTGCTATTAACAGCTGCCTAGATGGCCACTAGGTATAAAAGATTGAGCTTGACGAACATGGCTGTCCTCTGGCAGAGGTTTGAAGATTATTTGTCCACTCTAAAATTCATGCAGAAATTCAGCCCCCTTTTGATACACTCAGAGATGGGATTAGATGATACCTGGAAGAGGTGACTGTGTTCTGTCTCTGTCCTCACAGATGGATTAATCCACTCATTTCATTGGGTTACCAGTTATCTTATCCCCCTAAGCTGAGGAGCCAAAGAAGCCTTGTTATTTTGGGAGCTGGAGCTCCTTGGGGGTTGGAGGTAGCACAAGATGCCAAGGTCATTGCCCAGGTCACTGCCCAGGCCTACATGGCGACTTTCTCAGTATAATAATATGGTCTCTGTTGTAAAAGAAAAAGCATGCCACCAAAAGAGACCTGGCTAAGGTAGGGCTGGGAAGTATAATGTAAATGATGCAAAAGCCCATAGAGATTAAAAAGAAGACAGGAAAACTACACATAGATGATTTGTGAGGGTAACAGGACTTATGATAACTCATTTTTTATTTCTCATTTTATCATTGTTTGTTCAATAAAACAGTGAGTCTCACTTATTCTAATATCTTCTTAGGAAAGTACCAAAAACACAAATTAATGGAGCAGAAGTAACAGGGTAATTTTTTGATCACCCACAATGGCTATTAATAAAAGGTATTGGTTCCTACTTCTTAATCTCTAAGGAAGGGGATTCCCTATTTGTAGAGTGAGGAGATAGCAAACACATAGATTTATCTGGCACAAACAGAAAAGCACAATTGTATGAGTCCCAAACTATACAAAGAACAGCAATTGGATGTCAGTTATAATTACTGAAAACTGCTACACATAAGAGCAGGCCATGACAGGTTTCAAGGTAGTGACAATAATTTTTTTTCATAATTTCTTCCAATTTCAGCCATAACAGTAACATCTAAAATTCTTTCTGGGTATCTGGTGTCCAGTTCTGGTTCTAGCAGCAGATGGTCCCACAGTGTCCATCTGCCCCATCAGGTGCCTCCCCAGTGACACAGGAGGGAGGTGTTTCCTCTCAAGTGTTCTTCCCTCTAGTGTGTAAGTTACGAGGACGGCACACATTCCACAGGTAACAAATTAATAAAGCCAAGGATCCATGAAAATCTCATGTGTGTTCTAAACAAAGGGCTTAACCCATGTTTGACAATACCCATAATTACTACACAAGATTCCTGTTCCTGTGACTATAATGAGTAATATTTTTCTACAGACAAATCAAGCATTTCAGGCTGGCCTGAAGAAAAATGAATGGAATACTTGAGAAGCTCTACCCGCCTGGTGTTGTAGGGCCATCAAGCTGCTCATAACAGCTGTAGGCAGCTCAAGGTCAGCCTGCCCCAGAGAGGGACCTTTCTCCCAACTCACTTACTTGTTCAACTCCTGTACTGAGGTAAATGGAGGAGCTGGCTTCACTACAGCAACCTGGATCCCCTCAGCTTTGGCATTGTGTTAGTAAGATCCCAAAGACCCAAGGCTACTGTTGAGCCTCAGAAAACTATACCTTAGAATACAGTGCTCTGGCAGGCTGAACAATTTGAATTAAAGAAAACTGGAAGGCTTTAGAAGCTTTCCCTGAAAGCTAGCCTCTCTAACCTCCCTTTGTTTCTTGTTCATGTGCAGGGAGATCTCTCTGACATCCCCTTTCTGACTGAAGGACCTTCTTCAAGAGAAATTCAACTGTGTTAAGTCTTCTCCCTCAGACTCTCATGAAATAATCAGGAAAGAAGAGAACAGAAGTCATGACCCTTTTAGGCCAACTTCTCACACACTTTTTTGAGAGCAGATCCCAGGGACTGTCCAGGAGACTTTAATTTTCACAACTTGGACCCCCTCCTCCTCCTATAACTTGTCACCACTTCTCCCAGAGACAAAAGGAACCTGTCCCCAGGTATTGCCTGTTCTCCAGACACACATTTCTCCTAGAAAATTGTCTTCCTCCCATCAGAAACTACCTATAGGCCTTCCTCATCCCCATCTCTTCTATAAAACTTCAATACCCTCTGACCATCTGCCTTGCTCTGATTTTCATGTTTGTGTGGCTTCTGTGTCCATGTGCCCTTAACAAACTTGTGTGCTTTTCCTCCTATAACCCACTGTGGTCTGTTTCAGCAAACGCAAGCACCAACATTTGGGGTAAGTCCAGCTTCCCTGCACTGTCTCATCTTCCTTAGAACCCCTACTTTGCCTTCTCCAGCTACTTCAAGCATGGCTCTTCTCCAATACACATAGCAAAGTAGGCGGGAGGCAGCAAAGTGCTCTTGCTATGCTTAATACATAGAGAGTCAATGCACCAAGTTCTGCCTGGCAGTCTGGACAGCCTGAATACAGCTAGGGAATGGGGAAAGAGCAAAAACCATACAAGAAGAAAAATGGGTCAGGGAGAAGAGTGTCCCAGTCATCCCAGGCTCTTCTCTCACCCCAGAAGGAGCCATGAAAGACTAAACTTCACACTGGAGTCCACATGACCTGAGTTTAGATTCTGTCCCCACTGCATTCTACCTGCAGGCTGTTAGACCTCAAGCCTCTTCTCTTGAGTGGATAATCCATTAAGACATCAGAAAGTGACTAAGTTCCTGGCACATGTTAGGTACAGTTTTGGTAAATATGGGAACAACAGTAATAAATACAACAATCAGAACTGTTCCTGAGGAACAGAGGTGACAATTAGAGAGGCCCCATCCTGTCCTGTGTCACCCATACTGTGTACATGGCATTGTCTGGCAAGGACATGGAAGGTGTCACCACTCCTTTTCACTCACACACTACCCCTCAGCGAAAAAGTAACCGCTACTCCTGCTCTGAATGCACACCCTCCTACACATGTGCACCTCTATGGGGCTCACAGGCAGGGCCCCTGAAGGACAGGCCTCTGCCAGGCACTGGGTCTGACACAACACAACCACTCCTAAAAGGCTGAAGCCACCAAAGTGAAAGAAGCTTTTTGACACCTCCACCCCCAGGTTTAAACAGATCCACCAGAAACAAGACTGAATATTGACTTTCAAATGAAAATAAACACAACCAAAGTGGTACCGTCAGCAGATACAACTCCCAGGGTGCTGGAGGCCACGGGGTGAGCAGTGGGAGGGCTGCTGCTGCCCCAGCTCACCCCAACACTGGGCCTGGCCCAGCACTGTGTTCCTCCCTGGGGCTCCTTATTTGTAATTAAGATTAAATCCCCACACAGCCTTCTTCATCTCCCTTCTAACAACTCTTCATAAGGCAGGTTCCATGGTGAACTCAGGAGAGAATACAGTATAAAACAGTCTTGTCAGGAGCAACCAGCCACCACCCACAGCAAAGAATGAAAACACTTTGTGAAAAATAACTAGAAGCAAATGCATAGTTGCTAAAGTATGACTCTTAGTATTAAACATGTATTCCATGCCCACTTTCAAATAGACTTATCATGCTTTAAACTAGTGATAAGATCAAACTATTTCCTTAGCTTTTATTTATATATTCCACTGAAGAGATTTTAGAAGAAATAAAAACGTTTATGTTGGACATGTGCTTATTTTGACTGTGGGCATTAATTTAATGACTTACAACTTCTAAAGCATAAAGGATAATCAGTTTTTATCTAGGCTAACTACAGGAACACCACAAGGTCAAAGTCTGTCAGAAAATTCCCATCTCATCATCCTTTAAAAAGAGTTTTGTAGGTCCTTTCCAAACAGGTATGTAGAGCCAGACATGGTTACACCCCTGCAATCCTGGCACTCTGGAAAGCTGAGGCAGGAGACTCACAAGTTTGAGCCAGCCTGTGCAATTTAGGGAGAACCTGCCTCAAATTTTTAAAAAATAATAAAGTGCTGGGAACATAGATTGGTGCACAAGCCCTGGGTTCAGTCCTCAGTACCATGAAATAAATGAAGCACCAGAAATCCAAAACATGGAGGAGGATGCATAGACATGAGCAAGCAAGCACAGGCAGCCTGCTGTCCAACGCAAGTGCCAGGAGCACCAGTGAAGCAAGGGAATGACTATGCAGCCCAGCTGAGTGGGCACATATGCCACTCCCTTTACAGCTTTATACAGAGAATCATACACGGTAGGTTAAAGAAGCAGACATGAAACTATGCAAAGACACATCATGATTATAAGTACAATAATGATACGTAGAAGGACATATGCAGGAAATATGTCAAAACAGAAAAATGGGGAGTGGGGTTATTGAATTAAGCATGCTTTTCCCTCTGGCATTTGAACTTTGTCACCACTATATTGATAGTTCACACTTTTTAAAGGGATTACGTGTGCACTAAAAGCATCCTTGAAAGACGTCCTTGAAAGTGCCTCTCCCCTTGCAGCTTTTTCCTGGCCTCACAGCCTCAGGAATGCTGAGCTACTCCCAGACCCAGACCCAGGAAAGCTTAGGACCCCTGCTTCCTGTACCAAGCCCAGGTCACGGCCCCAGAGCTCCTCCCTGTAGCCTCACTTATAGCTTCACAGTCACAACAGAGCCAGGTCCCCACCTACAGACTTGAAGATATGAAGAGAAAGGACTATGTTAACTCTTTGTTTCATTTTGTCTGTACATGTCTGCAGTACACAGTGACTGTATTCATTGTGAGAACAGCTACATGTATGTGCATGACACCTCTTCTCTATTTATTCCTCTTCCTCTCCATTTACAAAAGATCTAGCTCTTTTTTTCCTATTGTCTATCTATTATTTTGCTATTTTAATTATTTATCCTTATATATAACAGAAGAGATGCAATATTTAAGTTTGTGTGGTCTAATTTATCTCACTTAACATTACAGTCTCAAGGTACATCCATTTGCTTACAAATGATTCAACTATTTCCTTCTTTATGACATAGTAGTGTTCCACTGTGTAGAAGGACATATGGGCTGTTTCTAAGATTTAGTTGTCATGAGTTGCGCTGCTACAAACATGAGTACATACACATCATACGATGTCTTTAACTCTTTTGGGAAGATACCTAGAAGGGAAATACCTGGGTTAAATGGGATTTCTATTTTTAGTTTTTTGAGACATCTTTGTGCTGATTTCCATAATACCTACACTAGTACACATTCCTAACAGCAATGCATGTAAGTGCCTTTCCCCCTGCAGCCTCCCTCTACATCTTTGTCTAATTTGTTACAATAGCCACTCTTTCTAGGGTAAGAGAGAATCTGAGTTCTTTTAATTTGCGTATCTATGATGACTAGTGATGCTGAGCGTTTTTTTCATGCATTTACTGACCACTGTGCTTCTTCTGAGAAGTATCTATTCATTTCTCTCACCTATTTTTTAAAATTTTGTTTTGCAGGTCTAATTTTTTTTGAGTTTTTGTATACTCTCAATAGTCCCATCAAAGGAATGGCTGGCAAATTGTTTTTCCTATTCTGTAGTTTGTCTCTTCACTTTGTTGGTCATTTCCTTTGTTATACAGAAGCTTTCAAATTTGACATTATCCCATGTTGGGTTTTTATATTATTTCTTGTGTAACTGGGGTTCTGGGGCCAGGGAGATAGCTCAGTGGAATAGGTGCTTGCCCGGCAAATGCAAGGTCCTGAGTTTGATCCCTGGTACCACCAAAAGAGTAATAATAATAATAATAATAATAATAATAATAATAATAATTGGGGTTCTGTTTCAAAAATCTTCAGCTATGCCTATGAGAAGACAACCTTGTCTCTTAGGAATGTTTAATATATACCACCTGCAGTGTAAAGGAAAAAAGCCAAACTAAAATAAAATTCAGACTGATACTGACCTTGAGCCAGGTTTTCTGCCTTCTGACATTTGGCCCCAGTGCTTGTAACTGTAGTCTCCACCCCAGAAGCAGAGGCGAAAGGGAACAGACCGGTGGAATATTTCCTGCATGACCTCACAGGCCCCAAGAACTCGGGCACAGGCAAGTCCCTGCTCCATTTATTGCTGTGGGGCCTGGGAGTTCAGTGGCGCCCATGCAACACGCTGCAAGAGCTGGCCAGCATGGTCTTTGCCCCCTTCCTGCAACCAGACTGAACATAGTGAGATGCCCTCCTTTTCTAGGACTTGATTTAGTTTATCTACATTTATTTGTTTTTGCTGATTGCATCATCAAATCTATTTAATCACAAGAAAAGTATAATGCACTTGCAATGACAAGAACCTATTGCAGGAACTATAGTAGGTAATTGTGTGTGTGTGTGTGTGTGTGTGTGTGTGTGTGTGTGTGTGTGTAAGAGAGAGAGAGAGAGAGAGAGAGAGAGAGAGAGAGAGAGAGAGAGAGAGAGAGAGAGAGAGAGAGAGAGAGAATGAGAATCAAGAGACCTGGCAAGGGGATAGGTGTCGTTTGAGGGTAAAAAGCTTTAGTTAAACTCAAATAAAAACAGAATGAACAGGACATAGATGAGGCTCCTGCCTCAAGTGTCACATATATACTGTTTTCAGTAAGCTTTCTGATGGTATGCTTTAAAGTAATGATTAAAGGTATAGTATAGTAAATATATAAAATAGCACCACTTGTTATAGCCATTTATTATCAAGAATTACATGTTGTACATATTGTTATTCCTTTTAAGACCAACAATGCAGGAGGTGTGTTTACACTGTGTCACATAAAGAACTATATGCTAACACATAATTTTTCAAATCTTTAGAATCTTATGGGTACTATAATATTAGTATATGCAATCCATTGTTGGCTGAAATGTTGCTATGCAGTGCATGACTGCATACCTTAAAAATGATAAGAAAAACTTTCCTGTCTCTCTACTGTAATATATCTCATTCTTTCCTTGCACTGTATCTTTGGAATTGCACATGACACGAAATAAGCAAATAAATAAAAATTCAGATACACAGAAACAAGAAATATTACTTTCTGCCCAGTTCTGTAAACATACTATCTAAATAAGGCAACAGGCAGCCAACAGAAAAGTAAGAGTTGCAACAAGAAGAAATAAAGAAGGCTTTTACTCTTTGCATACAGTAGATACAGAGAAACTGCTTACCTCCAGATGACCCTGTGAGTAGGTGTGAGGTGCACCCTGCCCACCCAGAATCCCAGCTCCTTAGGACTGGAACCTCGTGCTCTATGAGACGTAACAGCTCCACAGCTGCCTGGCAAAGTGTGGTCAACAGGTGCTTTCTTTCCACCACCGCCCTCCTCTGCCTACCCAGACTTAAGCCAAGAATCCTGCCCTCTTTCATCATATCCAAGTCCATGATGCATGAAGAAGTCAAATTGCACCCATTATTTCTGAAGTGGCTTTCAACACAACAAGCCTCTCAAACCTCAGTACATCTGGTTACCTGTGGTGGATGGCAGCCCAATGCCTCAGCCCCAGCTCCAAGCCCTCACACACAGTGCAGCCCTGCATGACCTGCTCTGCCTTTCTTAGGCAGCCCTCTGAAAAAAGTTCTGGGATCAAAACAAACTCCTTCTTTTCAGACACAGAGTCCATAGCTGAGGAGGCACAGTGGGGTGGGGGACAGACACATGCCCTGCCTAAGATAAGAACTGTCGCTTCAAGGACTTACTCAAGTGCATGACCCCTCCCATGCTGTGCTTGCCTCCCAAGTGTACTAAGATCTCTTTCTTTTTTTCTTTTGGTGGGAATGAGGATTGAAGCAAGGGACTTTGCACCGATTGACTTGCAACTGCAATCTATCTTTTTATTCTGAGACAAGGCATCACAAAGTTGCCCAAGATGAGTACCAACTTAGCATCCTTCTCCCTCAGCCTCGGAGATTTCTGGAATTATAGATGTGCACCACTTTGCCTGAATTATTTTCAGAGTTCTGCAACAAAGTTTATCTTTCATATTCTGTAAGACTAGCAATTCTGCAACCTCCAAAACCAATGGACTTGGAACTCAAGTAGCTTACTTAAATTTCTCCCTTTGAGCCTCTCCTCTTAGGTGTTTCTGTGGATTATAAGCTTTTTCCTTATTTCTGAGCACATTTCCTATACTTGAAGACATCTTTTCTCTGTTGTACCTTTTTATCTTTTTCATCTTTGACACTTTCTATGCAGGCTAGCTTCTCTGACACACCCTCACAGCATCAGTTCATTCAGCTCAGACATAAACCTGGAGGAAACAAAATTCAGGAGGGTCAAGCAAGCAACAGCTTTTCTTCAGATTAAAAGATATATGAAGGACAGTGGCTAGGAACATTAGGCTTTACCCAGGAATCAAAAAGATGTCATAGACTCAAAACTCACCAAGAAAAAGTTTTATAGGAGGCATGGGGAATATACTTTGCTACTTTGCTGTGGCATTCAACTACAGTCCATGTTGGAAAATTTTGTCTAATGATTGCTTTCACAGGATAGTGCCCCCTATAGTCTTTGATTTCCTATCCATGGAGTCAACCAACCACATACTAAGAATATTTAAGGGCTGGCATAGAGCTCAGTGGTAGAGAGCACTTACCAAGAATGTGTATGGCCATTGGTTAATCCCCAATATTGAAAAAAAGTACAAATTAAGCACTTGCAGATTTTTTTTCTTGTCATTATTCCCTACACCATACAACTACTTACACAGTAGTGCCTGTGTATTTGCTATTGTAAGTACTTTAGAGATGGTTTAAATATAGAGATGGTACATAATAGGATGTGCAAAAGATCTTTGCAAATACTAAGCCATAAAGAACTTGACCATGACAGCTCCACCCCCAGGGCGCACTGAGACAGCAATTGAGACTGGGTGTAGTGGCACACACCTGTAATCCCAGCTCTTGGGAGGCTGTAAACAATGGATCATTACAAGCCCAATCTAGTAGTGAGATCCTGAACACCAAGAAAGAAAGAAAGACAGAGGGAGGGAGGGAGGGAGGGAGGGAGAGAGAGAGAGAGAGAGAGAGAGAGAGAGAGAGAGAGAGAGAATTCCTGGAATTGGAATTCAGTATTTGCAAGGGGTCATGGAACAAGTTCTCCACCGATGCTGACCAAGGTGTGGTGGCAAATGCTTGCAATCCCCATACTACAAAAGGCTGAGGCAGGCAGACTGCAAGTTTGGAGCCAGCTTGGACAACCTAGTGAGATCCTATCTCAAAATAAAAAGGGGGGTGGGAATGTAGCTTAGGAAGATGGTCTTGGATTCAAACCCCAGTATTGCAAAAACAAAATAAAATTCTTGGTGAATAAAAGCACAGTTCTTTCAGATAAAATGGAAGTGCCAAGCAGTTAGTTTCCAGAGAAAGGTCTTTGTTGAATAGGAGGGCAGAAACTGGACTTGAATTCCAAAGCTTATACTTTTTTTTTTTAAATATACAGGGGACTAAGTCTGGTACCTTTGTAATGAGCTACATCCCCAGGCCTTTTTTAATTTTTAATTTCGATGTGGATATCACTAAATCACTAAGTTGTAATAGCTGGGCTCAAATTTGTGATCCTCCTGCCTCAGATTTCCAGAATGCCAGGATTACAGATGTATGCCACCACTCCTGGCTAGCACTTTTACTGTTAAGGATGAATATATACTATGTAAGAGTGGTAAGCTGGGGAGTGCACTGAGGACATGGAAGAGTGGAGTACAGGGAACAAAAGCACCCTCAACACACTAGAACAGAGCCCTAGCTGAAAACATGACTATGGCCAAGTCTAGTCCATGCCCTATTCCCCAAAAGTTTGTAAGGACTTTTATATTTTTGAAAGACTATGGAATACAACAATCAAAAACAAATAATACTATGTGCCATTGACTATAACCAGCCCTTCAAATCATAACATATTTATGATGAAGCCCTTCATAGGAAAAGTTTGCTGACCCTGTGTCACAGGAAGCTTTATTAGCACTATAAAAGGTAAACTGAGGCACATTAAACTTATTGATTTGACAGCAAATCATGAATCAGCACCAAACCAAACAACGTTGAAGCCTCCAACAGAGGAGTTTGAAGGGAGTGTATGACGAACAAAGAGGCAGATTAAAAAAATGGTTTGTCTGGGTTGAAGTTTGAGTATCTGCCTTATATGGATAATTTCAGTGGAAGGCTTCAGTCTATATCATTAATGCTCAGTGGCTCTTTAGGACTGGCTAAGATTTTTTCATTTTATTTATGCAGAGAAGCCCAGGAATCTATTAAGTTATTTTGATACAAAAAAATTTATAGACCAACAAAATAGTATCTTAATTCATTTTTAGTCTTCAAACCATAAAGATTATTTCAATATGTGAAACTATTTTATTTGCTAGGCATTAATGTTCAGCTATAAATGCATATGATTTAGCCAATAATTTAGTGGTATGTGTGTAAATGATTTCCCAGCCTATGCAAA
>PVKN010037610.1:0-11209 GCA_004027915.1 Capromys pilorides
ACACCTTGAGTAGTCACTGGGTAAGGTGATAAAATAAAAGGTTTAGCAGTATCTTTTGAGATGGGACGTGGTGGTGTGTGCCTGTAATCCCAGCTCTTGGGAGGCTATAATTAGGCAATCACCTTAAGTCCGAACAAGTAGTGAGACCCTGAACACCCACCCTGTAGACCCTTCCCAAAAATACAAAATAAATAAATAAAGATCTATTGAGTTTTCCATATTCTGTTGTTTTTCTGACCTTCAAATTTTTAAAAATTTAAGCCCTGAGGTTACTAAGTGTAAGATAACCTGAAAATAATACTACCATCAAAGAAAAGCAAAGGCATGTTTTACTGAAGCAATAAAGATCAGTATCATCAACCTGCAAATCTCATAGCCTAAAAAAGCCTTTGATACTTGTGAAAATTTTTCTCCTCCTCCTCTTCCTTGGTAGGAGGTAGGGGTTAGAAGTTTTAGGGAAAAAGATAAGTAAAAATGACTATTTAATTATTTAGTTTTCTAGGATTAGTAGTTTATTTTGTTCTAATCTCCTCTTAACATAATGAGTTGGTAATCCAGAACTTTCTGAGTTTACATAGGATTATAATTGGATTTAATATGTAATATGAAATTAATAGTTCTGGGTTTTGTGAAATTGAATTTTGTGATGCATGGGTAGTTGATAAAAATGTATATAAATGACATTGTGTACTGAATTTTCAAAGGTTATTATAACTGGGTTTTCCATCCAATTGTTACCATTGTTAAATAACAATTGTACTCTAAGAATTTAAAATATTAGTAATCAGATTTGGAGTATGGCAAAGTGATAGATCAAACCTAGTGGCATAGTGCCCTAGATCTGATCACCAGCACTATAAAAATAAAATAAGTATTCTGTTATCATTTAAGTTACTATAATGTCCTTATAATCTATTACTAAATTGATCAAAGATGCTATCTAGACTTTTGAAAAGAACTCATCTATTTACATATGTTACACTGTAAATTCCAAATATTTTTTTCTTTAGTATTGGGGACTGAGCCCAGCCAGAGCCCTTGCTAAGTTGCTATATTCTCACTCTGGGTTTGAACTTATGATCCTTCTGCTTCAGTTTCCCAGAGAACTGGGATTATACATATGGACCACTATGCCTGGCCTCATTTCTGTATTTTAAAAAAAATCTGTTCACTTTTATTTTTGTTTTTAGGCTTTGCAAATCGTTTTTCAAAACCCAAAGGACCACGGAACCCACCACCATCTTGGAATATTTAATACAACTCTGGATTTATAAGAATATGGGCTGCTAACCTGCCTGCAAATACAACTACTTGTTAGCTAAGACTGGGCATGGTGGTACATGCTTGTAATCCAAGCCTCAGGAGGCTGAGACAAGAGGATCACTGTGAATTTGAGAACAGCCTGGACAAGCTAAAATAAATGCTGTATATTCATAATATCATAAAGGATATATGTTAATAGTTTTTGAAAGAAAATCAATAGGCAAAAAATCCAGAATTTTTGCATTTTCCTATCATTTACACTGAGTTTGAAGTTGTAGATGAAAAGCTCATCTGAGTTTATGAAGAGAACACTGTAGGAGACATTTTCTTTTTCTCCAAGGCAAACCTGGTGTTTAGCAGAGTCCTGGCTCTGTGGTGGTTTATTATGTTACCAGGCTGGTCTAGAACTCTTGGGATAGTGATACTTCTGTCTCAGCCTCCCCAGTGCAGCATGTGTCACTATATACAATTGAAATGTAAAGTTTTTTTCAGTCTTTTCTGAGAGTAAATAATGTTTAAAACTTTTTTTAGCTTATTAGTACATGTGTGTAATTCATAATGCTTACATTCTTAGTGGGAAGTTGGTATGTGTGAAAGATTTTATCAGAAATGGATTTCAATTAAATTTCTATGTGGGCAGAATATAAAAATTTTGTTTTATTTTTAAAATCTTACCTTGTTATAGTGTTATGGTTTATGTCTAATTGTCCCCCCAAAGCCTCATGCAATCATGTGGCATGGACTTCTAGAGTTTGAGACTTGATTCATGATCCACTGGGATTATGTGTTTTAGTACTGATGAGATTATGGGTCTGAGTCCTTCTGGGATTATGGGTGTGGCCTAAGATGGATAGGCTGAGGCAGAGAGCCTGAATGTAATATAAAGAGAGACAGAGAGACAGACTCACACTGTTGCTCTGCTGCCCTGGTTGGTCTGTTGCCTCTGTCGCGGTTGTTGCTGTTCTGCTGCCATGAACTAGATGCTCTCTGCCCTGTTCCACTTAGCCTTGGGCCAGCCTCCACTAACTGTGAGCTAAATAAACCTTTCCTTCCTTCATTTTGGGTGTTGGGTATTTGTCCCAGCAACGATAGAAGAGTAACCAAGACATATAGTATAAAATTACTGCTTATGACAATCTTTGTTTTCTGGGAATTTTTTTTTTTTTTTTTTTTTTTTTTTTTTTTTTTTTTTTTTTTTTTTTTTGTTTTGTTTTGTTTTTTTGAGACAGGGTCTCGCTATGCAATTCAGGCTGGCTTTGAGCTCACTTTTATAGCCCAGGCTTATCTTGAACTCACATTGATCTTCCTGCCTCAGCCTCCCAAGTGCTGGGATTATGGGTGTGCACCACCATGCTCGGCTTTCTCTGGGAATTATTTTTGCCTAAATGGAATCACATATTTTACCAAATGTTGTGGGAGACTATAATAATAAAAAGCTATATTTAAGAAAATAAAATGTATGAATAACAAAAGTTTTGTATTTTTACTTGAATATTCAACTAGAAAGATAAGTCAACCACATTCCTACTGTTTTAATCTTAACTCCCAATTCTAGAAAAATAACACAATTTGTACTTTTTGGTAACATTTTATTAAAAAGGTCCTATCAAATGTGCAATTTCTATACAACCAACTAGAGATAGTGGTTATTTACATTTCTGTAAATGGATTTGCATGAAGACAATCTGATATTCCAAATCTAATTTTATGTAGCAAATAACTTAGTATATCAATATGATTAGAAAGGATTCATTTACCCTAATCACTTTTTATTTAAAAAGTTTATTTATAACTTTTACAAACAGCATTATTTTCTCATTAGTATTTTTTATTAGGAAGTCTAATGATAGGTAAACTGAATAACACATTATTACCTGTCGTACTACAGTGTACCCAATATGTATCAATAAACTTTCTTGTTTTGAAAATAACGTCATGGTGTTTAGTTTTAATTCTTTTTTTTTTAATTTTTATTTTATTTTATTTATTTGTTTCTTTATTTACTTATTTTATGGCTGGCTCAGCCTGCCCTGGTGGTGGGGCTGGCGCAGCATGTGGTGCCAGGGATCGAACCGCAGTCCCTGTAGTTGCCTGAGCTTTCCTAAGCAGGCGCTTTAGACCACTGAACCATCTCGCCGGGCCCCTAGTTTTAATTTTTTAAGAGTTAGTGGTATCAAACCAGTAATCTTACCTGCTGAGTATATCACTGACACCAATTATTCTGAAATATCGTTGCTAGAGACCAAATACATCAAAAGAATCCTAGGTAAGAGCTACAGTGACGAGATTCTAAATGGAGGTGACGATTTTGGAAGTGTTCACTGGTAGACACACCTTACAAATTTATACAACCTTATACTTTAAAAGATTTGAAAAAAATCATATAAAAACTTAAAACTGGCTTTTCCACTTAGCATTTTTCGTAGCTATACAAATACACTCTAAGTAAATGCTGGGTTCCCTGGGCTCCACGCAGGTCGTGCACCTGTTTCGTTAAGCTGGAAGCGCAGCAGCGTCCAAACATTTCTAAACTGCAGCCCTACAGCACGTCTTTGCGAAGCCACCGTCATCTTACATGACACTAATCCTCCTTCACCCTGCACTTTATCTTGTTTGTCAAGGAAAAGGCCGGAGATTCTTTTACCTCACAAAAGGCATGTGAGAAACCTGACATTTAGAAGTCACATGGAAACCGTCTGTCTATTCAGTGTAAAATGACGAAAGGACGCAGGCAGACGGTAACGTGAGCGCGCCGCCACCCTCGGAAAGCCATTAACAATGTTTGGGCCGTTAAGGCGGTTGGCGGCAACTCGGCGGCCGCCGGCCGTTGCGTCGCAGCGCGAAGCGTGACTCGGCGCACGCTCCCTCTCGTCTCCGCCACTCAGGGGCAGGGACTCGGCGGGGGCGGCGGAACTACGGGTCCCACGCGTCTTTGCGCGGCCCGGGGCGCTTTACAATAGAAGCTCGGTGGGAGAGGCCTGCGGAGCTCTGGGAACTGCCGCTTCCGGCATGTTCAGCGCTGGACGGAGTACGGCCGACAAATGGAGGGAGAAGGAGAGACTCCAATGCCCAGAGGGCCGTGCGCGAGTGGCGCTTGCGCGGTGCGTGGACGGGGGGGCGGTCGGGCCATTTAAATGTGTGTTTGTGGGTGAAATGGCTGCGCAGGTCGGAGCAGTGCGCGTAGTACGGGCGGTGGCGGCGCAGGAGGAGCCGGACAAAGAGGGGAAAGAGAAGCCCCATGCTGGGATTTCGCCGCGGGGAGTGAAGCGGCAGCGCCGGGCAAGCAGTGGGGGGTCTCAGGAGAAGCGGGGGCGGCCGAGCCAGGACCCCCCTCTCGCTCCCCCTCACCGGCGGCGTCGCAGCCGCCTACATCCCGGGCCGCTGCCCCCGACGAATGCTGCCCCCGCCGTCCCGGGCCCTGTGGAGCCTCTGCTCCTGCCGCCTCCGCCGCCACCGTCGCTGGCCCCAGCCGGGCCCGCCGTCGCCACCCCGCTCCCGGCCCCGGGCACTTCGGCCCTCTTCACCTTCTCGCCCCTGACAGTGAGCGCGGCCGGGCCCAAACATAAGGGCCACAAGGAGCGACACAAGCACCACCACCACCGCGGCCCCGATGGCGAACCCAGCTCCTGCGTCCCGGTCGAACTCAAGCACAAGGACAAGCAGGAAAACGGCGAGGGGACTGGAGGGATGACCGTGATGAAGGCTCCTAAGCGAGGTGAGAGCGGGTGGACTGCCCAGGCTGGGCTCGCGTTCTCCCTCGGTTCCGATATCCCGCCCCTTTAGTAGGTATCGAAGGCCCCCCAGCTTTGCTTACCTCCTGCCGCTTACTCCCCAGTGAACGCTCGGTGGCCCCTCGATTTCTGGTCATAGACACAGGCTGACCTAATTGAGGCTTCTTGCTCTGGGGCTGAGCTGTCAGTTAGCAACCCCTTTTCCAGTCCCTCGGAGCCTAGAAGCGTTTGTTTTCAAATGGGGCAAGGTTTCTGTGCTGCGCGGTCCTTCCTTGGTTTGGAATTAGTGGATGAGGCCATAAAAACTGCCTTTCTGAAGAAAAGGCGCGTCGGTAAAACCCTTCTTGTATTCTTGGAAATCTTTGGATTTTACTTCCACTCCGCCTCCTAATATTCATAGGTCTGGTTTGGGGCGTTTATGAATTATTGTAGAGACCACACATCTCACTGGGTGCCTTAGTTTTTTGCAAGGTAAAAAAAAAAAACAAACAAACACAATTGATCTTCCTTTTTCCCTACAGGTAAAAATAGTTTAAATTTTTTTTTACTATATTAATCTTTAGGATAGGGATAGAGGTTTTTCTCTTGTATTTGGTGCTAGGAAACACGACCAGTACCTCTGAAAAGTGCTGAGAGTATAGTTGATAGTAGAGGTAAAAATTCCAGTTGCATTTTATTCTGTGTAGCAGAATTTAAACAGCTATATAATTCCAATAGCCTTCAAGAATGTTTAATCCAGAAGATGTAGAACCATTTAATGAAACGTGGATTGTAGGGAAATGAAGTTATTTTCCTATTCCCAAGTACTTGGACCACTTGTTTATATCCCGTGTGGAAGCAGTGAGGTCTGCTTTTGATTGTGCCATTTGTTTGTGCTTTGTATGTGATTTTAAATCGTTTACTGTATTTTCTCAAGATTTAAGAATATTTTTGTGTTTTACTAGTGGGTCAGTTTGGTTATTATATTTTACTGAATAGCCTCAATCTAAAGTTTTGGAAGCCTTACATTTTTTCCACATACTTGGTGTTAAGGCCAACGATTTTTTGTGTGCTACAGTACTTCCAGTAGTGCTAATACAAGTCATTGCTCAGTATTTGTTCAATAGAAGTAAATAGTTCCTTGACTGTGTCCAAGTCTCATCCTTAGAAATAGAACTTGTGACAAGTTGACAGGTGGAAACATTGATGGTTTCCACCATCGATGTGGAATGGTCTTGCTGCTTTTATTTTTGCCTTTCTTCTTCACCTTCTACACATCCAAGTGTGTATGTGTATTCATCTGTACGGAGCTAGGTGGAATCTTAGCCATCATTTGTTTTAAATTTGTGATGTAGAAGAGAAAATCAAGGCCTGGACAGTGAGGAGGCTCATGAAGTCACAGTTCACTAGTGATTTTTTTTTTTTTTTTTAATGAAGAAATTTAAAAAATTCATTGACACAACAGGGTGTAGAACTCAGATCTGTGAAGCTTGGTTTAAGCTTCATCCCCAGGCTACATGATTTTGCTTTCTTTCCTGCCTTATTTTTCCCACTCCTTGGATTGCTTCCTGTGCCACTACAGTGGCAGTAGCTGATTCTAAATTGAGAATCTCATAACTGGCTCCATTTTTACAGGTAGATGGTGGTAGTGATGTGTAGTAATGCACGGAGTACTTATCTGAAGATCACACAGGTTGCATATTCTTTTAAAAATGAAATTAAAAACAATTTCTGAAATCCAGTATTGATGGATGGACTGATAGTACTGATGGATAAATGGTGGAAATGTGTTATATTTCTGCTATCTAATGTGGTAGCCATATGTGACTGTTGAGCAGATTTAAAATGTAGCTAGTGTGACTGAAAAAGTGAAATTTTAATTTTATTTAATTCTGATTTATGGTTGCCCATATGCACCCATTGGGTACCACAGCTTTCAACATTTGTCGTTTACTAGTATGTGAAGAGAAGTAGGTTAAGGTCAGATCATTTTAGAGACATTTGGTAAAAACTGCACTGTAATAGTCTAGACACTTGACATACATTGGCATTTTAAAAATTGTGAAAACTGTACAGAAAAACTAGTTTAACTGTTGCTTTGTTCCAGGTTTTACACACTTGATACTTTTTCTTCCCTTTCTGCATGTTTCTTTTTCTAACCTTCACACAAGAGACATGGCTCTGTAGTTAATCTGAATTTAATTGTGGGTCTTCCACCTTAATCTGCCTCTTTAGCCTCAGTTTTACTATTTGTAAAAGCGAGTTGTGGCATTTCATTTATAATTGTTATGAGGATTAGATGGAGCAATATATGGAAAGCACTTAAAACAGTGCTTGGCTTATAATAGGCACTTAATCAAAACTGACCTTTTTTTAATAATTGCTCTTTGAAACAACTTGAACATTAATAAAGAGACTGGATACATTTCCTTTTGGGGTGGAGCAATACACACAAACTCAAGAAGACATTTTCTTAGAGCTGTATCTTCCCTTTGATTGTTTTCTAGTTTTTAGAAAGTATTTTAACTTTATTTTGAGAGAATTACAGATATATAGGAAACTGCAAAAATAGCACAGTGAGGTCTTTACTTTCTACCAATTTCCTTCAGTGGCTACATCTTACATAACTGTTGTATAATATCAGCACCAGGAAATTGACTTGGTGCAATGTGTATGTGTAGATTTATGTCATTTTATCACATGTAGATTAATGTAATCACCACTGCTGTAAAGATACAGTACTATTTCATCTTCACAAAATCCCTTCTTTGCTGTGTATTTTATGACCTTGGTGCTCCCTTGCTTTCTCCATCATCTCCACCATTCCTAACCCCTGGAAACTACTAGTCTGTTGTCCATCTCTGTAGTTTTGAGAACGTGGCTTTTTTTCTTTCATTATAGTGTCTGTCAGACCATTGAGCTATATGTATCTATAGCTCTTTCTTTTTTGTTGCTGAATAGTATTCCATACTATGGATGTACTTGTGTTCCCCATTGAACCATTTGTCTATTCAAGAATGTTTTGGTTTTTTTCTGGTTTTGGGCTATTATGAGTAATGTTCCATGAACATTTTTGTGTGGAAGTAAATTTTTATTTCTTTAAGGAATGTGATTCCTAGGTCATGTTTTAAGTATATGTGTAGGTTATGTTTTTTAACATGTTACCATAATATTTTCTAGAGTGTCTGTGCCAGTTTTTATATTCTACATTCTTGATAATGTCAGTTGTTACTTTTTATTTTAACCGTTTAAATAGATATATTGTGATAGCATGGTCTCATAGCTAATATAAACTTTCTATGTCATCATTTTCCATTTAAATATTCTAATCAGTGAACTGTTCATATTGTTTTTTTTTTAATTTAATTTTATTTATTTTTGTATTATGACTGGCTCAGCCTGCCCTGGGGCTGGGGCTGGCACAGCACGTGGTACCAGGGATCGAACCGTGGTCCTTCTAGTTCCTAAGTTTTCCTAAGCAGGTGCTTTAGACCACTGAACCATCTCGCCGGCCCCTGTTCATATTGTTCACTCACTTACTTGTAAAGTTTTTTTTTTTTTTCACTTTTGAGAGTTATTTATAGATTCCAGGTATAAGTTCTTTGTCAACTTAGGTGGTTTGCAAGTATTTTCCTCTACTGTGTTGCTTGTCTTTCAATTTCTTTCATTCATTCATTCATGGTACCAAGGATTGAATTCAGGACCCTGTGCTTGCCAGACAAGTGCTTATTCTACTCAGCTATCTCCCCAGCCCCAACTTGAGTAATTTAAATGGTGGTTCTTTTGGCGGGTGTAGAAATCAAACTATTTCAGCAATTTCTGTTGAAAAGATAATTCTTTTTCCACTGAATTGCTTTTGTACCTTTCTCAAAAATTAGTTCTCTTTACAGATCAAGTTTACAGACCAAAAATTGGAAAAAAAGAAGGGCTCCAAGGATAGCCATTGTTTTGGCCCTGGCCCTTCAAGGTAGTGAGAACTCCGGACATAAGAGAATCTGTGTTATAACATCCTATATCTCAGTGGTTTCCCAAATATGGGGCTACAGAGGAAAGGGATTGAAGATATACAGTGTACTTAAGGAGAGTTACCTAGAGAGAAAACATTCTCTCAGGCTTTCACAGAGAGCAAATAGGTCAAGCAATGGTTGTGACTCATCCAGACAGTAGTTCTACAAAGCACTGTACATGGTTTCAAAGTAAACCTTGTTAGGTAAGAATTGGTTTTTACATTTTAAATGGTTAGGAAGAAAACTTGCTTCACATGAAAATTACATGAAATTAAGAGTCAGTGTCCACAAATAAAGTTTTATTGGAACATAGCTCTGTTTACTCATGCATATTATCTATAGCATTTCTGCACGAGTGAAACTGCTAATTCTAGTAGCAGTGTATGAGCAGTTGAGACAGACCATATGTTCTGTGAGTCTGCTATCTGGTTCTTTATAGAGAAAATTTGTCAACCTGAGTTTAGCTATAAGACATTACTACACAATGGCCCACTAGTACTCAATTTAAATTCATCTGTAAGTTAGTTATAAATGATTATTATTAGAGTAAACTTGCTTCATCTACAAAATAAATAAAGTGATTTTCAAAGAAATCACTTGTTTGAAATTTTAACTCTTCTTAAGTACACTGTATATCTTCAATCCCTTTCCTCTGTAGCCCCATATTTGGGAAACCACTGAGATATAGGATGTTATAGCACAGGTTCTCTTTATGTCCGGAGTTCTCACTGACCTTGAAGGGCCAGGGCCAAAACAATGGCTATCCTGCATATTAATCTCAGTTTTTGGTACCGCAGTCCCTTGGTAGACTTTTCTGTTTCTGCTATACATGTTGGGAGTGACAAGTTAATGAAGATGTAGTAAATTTTTTTTTTTGGACGGGACTGGGGTTTGAGCTCCCGACCTTGCACATGCCAGGCAGGCACTTGTGCCACGGAGCTATCTCCCCAGCACCTAGATGTATTAAATTTTTTAAAGAAATTTTTGTATATAATCAACTTGAGTTTTAAGATGAGCGTTGTATGTCCTTTTATATCTTAATTTCTTTCTCTTATTGCTGACAAAAACATATTTCCTCAAAAAACCATCAAAAGATGTGATGCTTCCTTTTGCTATTTTTGTTTCCTTTTATTCTTTTTTTAAAATGTGATTTTCCCTGTTTCTTCTCTGCCTAGTATTTTAAAAAACTCTATCTCCCCCACCACCCCCATCTATGTTATAGCCAGCTCAGCCTGCCCTGGGGGTGGGGCTGGAGCAGCATGTGGTGCCAGGGATCCGCGGTCCCTGCGGTTGCCTAAGCAGACAGCTATAGACTGCTGAGCTATTTCGCCGGTCTACTTCATTTTATTCTTGATTAGTAAGTTTTAAAGCTTAAAAATATTTTTATGTGTTTTTAGAAAGAGGAAATGATTCTCTAGCTTTCTGCATTATCCCATCATTTATTGTTACTAATTGCTCTTACATATGCATATGTTTTTCAGTTTTCCTTTCTCCTTTTTTTTTTTAACCTTAGACTAGCTGCCTTACTGATGTCAAAAGGAAAGTGTTCCTTAGTCAGAAGTGAATACAGAAATTTTCTGTAATATCAAAAAGATATTCCAGTTTATTTTGCTTTTGGTGGTAGTGGGGTTGAACCCAGTGTCTTTACAGTGAACTACCTCTTTAGCCTTTCTTTAAAAGTTTTAAAATTTTGTGAACTTAGGTCCTGCTAAGTTGCCCAGGCTGGGTTTGAACTCACAATCTTCATTTGGCAGGAGTTTTAATTTTAAAAATTTGATTCTTTTTAGTGATAGGAATGGAGAGTTGTCAGGATTATAATGAGAATTGAAATAAATGGATAATGTCATAACAATAACTTCAGGAGCTGATATTTTTCTTCTAGCCAGAGAAGAGCAAAAAAATACCTGTAAGTGGGTATGAGAACTTGTGCTTAGTGTAAATAATGCTGTGTCTGTGTTGGTGCAGAATTCTGTACTAGGCACTAAGTAAAGTATTTGTTGAGTAAAGTGATATTACCTTTATTAGAGATTTTGTCAGGTCACTTCAAGTCTGTTAATTGTAACTGAATAATCTTAGTGTATCATCCATGGGAGCATTGTATGGAGAGGTCAATAGGGGAGGCAGCAAGGGAATGTACTATATCATATTATAAAAGCTTGAAATTTGGATTTAGACAGAGCTTGAATTTTGATTATACCCATCATCTTTGTGAAGTAATATAACGCATTT
>PVKN010037611.1:0-11223 GCA_004027915.1 Capromys pilorides
GGAGGAGGAGGAGGAGGAGGAGGAGGAGGAGGAGGAGGGAACTGGACCCTCCTGGCCACTGGCAAAGCCAGGAGCGGCATGTCTTGGTTCCACGAGCCCTTCCCTCACTGAGGTGCCCGTGCTCTGCAGAACCCCTGAGATGGTAGTGGAGACTCCAGGGTGGTGGAGGTTCTGAGGTAGCTGGGTAAGGTGGGAAGCCCTGACTCCATCTCTCCTCCCACCTCCACCTCCACATTCAGCCTGGCAGGAAAGGCTGCTGTTCCATGTGGGGGAGGAGCCTAGGGGAGAGCAAGACCCCAGCAGGTAGAGGCTGAATTCAGCGCTGTAGAGTCTGGGCTCTAGGACTTGAGAAGAAACCAGCTGGAGTGATGGAGAAAGCATCATGGCCCTTGTTCCTGGTGCTTGGATGTCTGGTCCCACTGCCACCCTGCTGGCCTGCTGCCTGACTCCATTTCGGCCTGGGTTCTCCTTCTCTCCTGCCTTGATTTCCCTGTTGTACAGTGAGGAAAGGGTGGATCCCTGCCAGCTCTGAGCCTCTGGGTGAGCAGGACCTGCTGCATAATTTGTGGGGGGCATGAGAAACAAAATGTGGGGCTCTGGTTTAAAAATTACTAAGACTTTCAAAATGGCAAGAGCGGAGTGTCACCTGGAGCATAGGCCCTCCAAGGACAGGGCCCTGTCGACAGTGCAGGGCATCACCGGCCAAGCCGGCCCGGGGAGTGGGCTCCACTGCTGCTGCTCCTGAGACCTGGAATCAGGCTCAGAGGCCTTGGGGCTGGGGGTGCACTGCCTGGGGCCAGAGTCCCTTTCCTCCTCCTGTCTGACTTTCCTGAACATGATCAAGGGAGGCCTTGCCAGGGAAGGAAACGCTAGCTGATGGGTTCTCTTCAGGAAGATCTCTGTTCCTGCCAAGTTTCCCCCAGAGAGTTTGTTTCTTAGCCTACAGAAGACAGTTCGCTGCCCTCCCACTCGCCATAAGTCTGCCACACAAGTGGCTCCAAAGTAATTTCCCGTGCTGGAACTCCCCGCTTCTTGCCCCATCAGAGCTCTTTTCTGTGACCCAAATAAACCAGCGGGTTCCAACAGAAGAGCTCTGGGCAAAGTGGTTTCCCAAATCTGAGCTGGGAGTCAGAAGACACCTAAGTGGGGTCAGGGAAATTGATTCTGAGAGTCTGGCAGGGCCCTGGCTATCAGTCATGGGGAGAGTTTGGAGGGTCTTGTACAAGTCTTGACAATTGTCAAGAGGAGTCTGTCTCAGAGCATCCCTGGGGAACTGAGAGTTGTTGGGAGCAAAGGGGAATAAAGACAGTTAAGGACTGGGGTTGGCCAGGGAGTTCTCGAAGGAGCATCCCTTGTTGGCTGGTTCTGTCACAGAAGGGATAGAAGTGACATGCCAGAAGGGACTTCCTGAATTGTGGTGAGCAGTGTGAGTCTGAGATGCAGAGGGGTTGTTTGTTGGCGTTGGCTTTGGCCCTGGGATGTGTGCTTTTTAAGCTGCTGCCACTTGACCTGGCTGAGTGGGCAGGAGCCTACCCACTTCACAGGCCTGGCGCCTCATTAACCCAGCGTTATGAGGCTGCCCCTCTGAGGCTCCCCCTGGGGAAGCACTAGCAGCAATCATGGGGCTGGGTGCCTCAGAAGCATGTACTCAGAAGGGAAATCTCTTGGGCTTCCCACTTGCCTGATGCCACCCTGATGGTGACAGGGTGACACTATGGAGAGACTTCCTCAGCTAAGTCACGGTTAACAGCCTAATATGGTTCTTTTCATCTTTTAAAAGATCCGGGCTCAGCTAAAAGTGGGAGGTTAAAGGTTAAAATACTGTAGGGACTTCCCAGGAGGTAGGAGTGGTGAGAGACCCTACACAAGTGAAAAGGGAAACGCAAAAGGCCATGTTAAGTCTCCTATCTGGGCAATCTCAAGCAAGAGGAAACCATAGGTAGGCTGGATAGACTAGATGCAGACAGAGAGGCAGGGGTGGATGAAATGGCCTAAAAAGACCTTTTAAACTCTGCACAGACTGAATGGAGCAAGAGGAGGGAGGGAGGGAAGGAGGTGTGTCTCTTGCCAGGCAGGTCAGCCTTTTTTTTTTTCCCTCCCAACCCACCAACTTCCGCCCAAGCCAGGATCTGTCACAACTCGAGGTGGAAATTCTGGTTTCCCTGGCACAGAGCTCTTGGTGCTTGCTGGCTTTGGCATGATGGGTGCCTGGAGGGCCGCAATCCCTTTCCAGCCGGGCTAAATCTTTGTCCCTTACCTCTGGGGCCCAGGAACCCTGTCCTTCTTTCTCTTGAATGGCACTTCTGCCCCAGAGTCTGGACACTGGGGTTTCTCACTGCAACTGGCTCAAGGGTATGTGAGGTGAGATGGGTTGTTTGTGGCTGGGGCCTTGGGAGGGAGAGAGAGCACAAGAAGGCAGGCAGGGAGCACTGAGAAGGGGCCTGCAGAGGCTGGAAATCAGCCAGCTACTCCCTGTCCAGGCTGCTCCTGGGAAGTGCTGGGAGCCAAATGGTGGGTAGGTTTACATGGCCTTCCTGGAAGAAGAGACCCAGTTGGGGTCAAAAACCCTGAGACCCCTGGGGCCGGGGGAGGTTGGAGCAGGTTCACTCATACCTGGGGTACCTGCCTGGGTCAGGAGTGGGTGTGAGGCAAAAGTGTCAACATGTCTGAAAGGACAGGAGAGGACAGCCCCCAAATTTTCTACTGTGAGTACAGGATCTTGCTCACCAGACAGCTTCCTGCTCAGGGCCAGGCAAGGGTTTAGTCTCTGGGTTTTAAGAAGAAGGAAAAGCTGAAGAAGAAAGGCACAAAGGACTTGGGCAGAGAGGTGTTGGTGAGAAGAGACCAGAAGGGCAGGATGCAGGGAGTACCAGCGCCTCTTCTGAAGATGGAAACTGAGGCAACAGGCTGAGGCCAGTGAGGGGGGTGGAAGTGAGATTTTCTGAGGCCTCCCCCTCCTGTTAACACACACACACACACACACACACACACACACACACACACACTTCTGTACTTCTGCTCTCTGGGGCTCTCCGATTGGTCCTTAGGGGGGATGTGGTAAGGACAACTCACCCAGAAAGTGCCCCGATGCCTATTTCCTCAGAGCCATCTGGTGACAGCCTCTGGCTGAGCATGGCCCTCTCAGTCCTGGGCCTGGACCCCTGGAGCCTTCTGGGAGTTTTCTTTTTCCACCTGCTCTTGCTGCTACCGCCACCGCTGACTGCTGGGAGTGGTGGGCAGGGGCCCATGCCCAGGGTCAGATACAGCG
The DNA here is from genome assembly GCA_004027915.1 of Capromys pilorides. Lineage (NCBI taxonomy): Eukaryota > Metazoa > Chordata > Mammalia > Rodentia > Capromyidae > Capromys > Capromys pilorides. The sequence goes on from PVKN010037611.1 coordinate 3,269, forward strand.
CAGGTAAGTGTGTGATAGCCAGGAGGGGTAGGGGTGGAGAGGGTGCAGAAGGAGGAGGGGGAAACATCCATAGAGAAATAGGTGCCCAGAGAGATGCCAGGGAACAACGCAGTAGTGGAGAAAGAGACAAATAAAAATCTATAGAGGAAGGGAAGGTAAGAGGGGCCTGAGGAGCCTAGGGTAGTTCCACAAAGTTGGAGATTTTTCTTTCTCTCAATTGTCATTGTCACCATGTTGGGCATCTATCTTAAACCCCAACTGATTTCATATCCTAGGTGCACCTCAGTCAAGCCCCACACTAGAACATCTGGCTGACCCAGAGCATGCCAGGCTGGTGCCAACCATAGATCACACTGGGCCATGCCATGGCCAGCAGGATGAGTTCTTAGGATAGCCCAGCTGGCATGTAGGCCGTGAAGCCCTGCCATGCAGCCTGCTGGTCTCTTACTGAGGCTAAAAAAGGCCTTCTCATCTCTAGGGAGGCTTTGAAGGAGGGACATGGGCCCTTTTTAGGAGCAGTAGGTGTGGGTCTCCTGGGCACACCTGTGTCTTTGGCATCTTTCTGGAGCAAGCTGGTATAGGAAATGCAGTTGCCCATTGATGGAAAGCCCTCTTCTGTGCTGGAGGTGGGGCACAAACATGGGCCAGACCTAGCCCTGCCCTCTGGAAGCTCACAGCCTCAAGAGGGGAGCAGAATGATCCGTAACACAAGCCCAGGCTGGGGCAGCCAGTTCACTAACTGAGGGCTGTGCACATTCTGAGGGCTCCATGACACCGCTCCCTGAGGCCACTTTTCCAGGGAAGACCGTTTCAAGCCTTTCCTACTGTATTCCTAGGTGAAGATTCCCTAAGCCTACAGAAGGGACAGTCAGCTAGTCAGCCCTCTGCCTGCCACTAAAGTGTGACTGAGCTAATGAGAGGGTCTGAAGCTATTTCTTCTCTCTGCCAAAGCACCAGTGGGGCAGGATGGGAACACACACTGTGTGCACACACGCCCCCTCCACATCACACCCATGGGAGGGGCAGGACCCACATGCGCCCCTTCCATCTGTCCACTCACTTCTCCTATCCAGTGACACTCAGGCATGCCACACAGACCTCAGAAAGCACGAAAACACTTTCTTTCTATTAATCATGTGTCTAGTGGAGAAAATTTCCTGTAATAGATGGGGAAGGAAGCAGGGGTGGTGGCAGAGGTAGCCAATAAGAACCCTGAAAACCCCTAACAGCTCTGCCACACAATCTTGCATCTATCTGTGAACACCTTCCTATAGGTCTACCTGCCTGCTGTTTTCCCTCCAAGTGGGGACCAATGCCCCGAAAACCCCAGGCCTGAAATAGCAGAGTTGGTCCCCCCAACTCTTGCCCCAACATTCCCCTGTCTCTAGCTGCCTCTCCTCTCTGCTGTGCCTCAACACACAGAGCTCTTGTGACTGCCAGGAGGGCGTGTCAAGAGGGGCTGCTGGTAAGCAAGAGTGGTTCAGCCGCCCAGGCCTGGGAAGCAGCTCTGCCAGTCCTTCCCTTCCAGTCTTTGTCCCAGGAACCAGCTGTTCCTCACCACTCCTTCCCCCCACTTCCCAACAGGGGACCCACGCAGGGTCCTTGGCTTCTTCCAGCAGAAGGGCCTCCGAGATTTCGACACTCTGCTCCTGAGTGGTGATGGGAACACTCTGTATGTGGGAGCTCGAGAGGCCATTCTGGCCTTGGATATCCAGGACCCAGGAGTCCCAAAGCTGAAAAACACGGTGAGGAGGCTGGGATACAGGGTGTGAGCTGGGAGCAGGAGGGGCTGACTGCTGCCCTGCGCTGTGGCCACCTGTGGAGGAACAGCCCAACTGCCATTATCTACCATCAGCAATAATCAGTTCTTGTGCTATGTCTTGTCTGGCATAAGAAATGTGATTATGGCATCGCTACTCTTTGGTGTCACTGGTTGAATAATCTCAACTGCTAAGAGGGTGATATGGAAACCATTGATATATGAAGAAACATTGACTCAAATTATGTCAATAATTTGATATCCACCCACTGGCGGAAACCACTGAAGCTTCTGTTTTACTGTTATCATTGTCACTGTCCAAACGGGAGTGAGTAATGGGAAAGATGAGAGAGAGGGAGATCATGGTAATTACTGATGGATTCCATGGTTTATTTTCAATTATGGAGCTTCTTGGTCACCTGAATTTATGGGGTACTGGTTAAAATGTAGACTCTGCTGGATGCGATGGTACATACCTGTAATCCCAAGACTCAGGAGGTGAGGCAGAAGAGGATTGTTGTGAGTTGTTTTTTTTTTCAGGACTGGAGTTTGAACTCACAACCTTGCCCTTGGCAGGCAGGCACTTGTGCCACGGAGTATCTCCCCAGCCCCTGTGAGGGCTTTTTTGTTCTTGTTTTTTGGTACAGGGAAGCAAATTCATGACTCTGCACTTGCCAGGCAGGTGCTGTACCATTGAGCTATATCCCCGGCCCTTATTTATTCGTTTGTTTACTTAGTACTCGGAATTGAACTTGGGACCTTGTGCTTGCCAGGCAGGTGCTTGTGCAGCTAAGCTAAACTCCTGGCCCTATGCCTGTAAGTTTGAGGCCAGTCTGGATACATAGTGAACCCAAAGCCAATCTGAACCACACAGCAAGGCTTGTTCTAAAAAAAAAGAACCAGGGGGCTGGGGAGATAGCTCAGTATAATAAGCACTTGCCTGGCAAAGCTCAAGGGCCTGAGTTCAATCCCCAGTCCTGCAAAAAAATAAAAATAAAAAATAAAAAAGAACTCAAAAAAACAAACAAACAAAAAAACTCTTTGAAGTATAACAGAAAAACTGACCTTTTCTCAAGGAAATGTGTGGTTTGATAATTGCGGCTGTGAATGCCAAATGTTAACGCCTATATACGCCTCAGGTTGTGACCATCAGCAGCCTATGAAACTAACTGACCAAGATGGCTGAATCAGGAAGTGGCAGAGGCTAGATGTGAACTCAGTTGTGATTCCTTAGGCTGTGTGTCTATCATGGAGCTGTGTCCTAATGAATATTAGGATTACCGGAGCAATAACCCAGTCGCAGATTGATTTTACTGCTCACAAGCATGTTCTTACTGCATCTACTGCTGACCTGAGAAGGGGAGGACTCCTTTCTCTTCAATCTCTATCATCCCAATCCTTACTTCAGATACCCTGGCCGGCCAGTGAGAGAAAAAAGCATGAATGTGCCTTAAAGAAGAAGAGCAATGAGGTAAGGGGACGTGATATAAGGATTCTGGCACCAAGACCAACTTGAGGTGGCCTTGGGTGGGGCAGCAGGTGGCAGGGCAGCAGGTCATGTGTGCATGGTCACTGCTGGGTAGTATTCAGCAGAGTCGCACAGGGGCAGCCCTACCGCTGCCCAACTATTCTTTCCACTTGGAAGTGAGGGGGCAGCCTGAATGCCTGAGTTTTGTCTCCTCCTCCAGACGCAGTGCTTCAACTTCATCCGGGTCCTGGTCTCTTTCAATGCCACCCATCTCTATGCCTGTGGCACGTTCGCCTTCAGCCCTGCCTGCACTTTCATTGTGAGTCATCTGACACCCAGCTCATAGGTGCTAAGTGATCCTCCTCGCAGCTCTGCAAGCTGCTCCTCTGTAGTTCTAGAACACGGGACCCTGAGAACCCTCATGAACTCTGGGGCCCCAGGTCAATGTCCCCCCTTGTCCTTTTCCCTTCTTCTTTCATTCCCATCACTTCCCAGATATAAGGCCTTGGTGTTCTGGGCAGCCATTCTCTCCTCCCCCCTCTAGGAACTCCAAGATTCCTACCTATTGCCCATCGTAGAGGAAAAGGTGATGGAGGGGAAAGGTCAGAGCCCTTTCGACCCTGCTCACAATCACACTGCTGTCTTGGTGGGTGAGTATCAGGCATCTGCCTTCTCCAGTCACCCTGTGAAATGCACGATAGGATGGAGTTTCCTGTGGGAGGGAGGTTGAGCACAGATCAGAGCACAGGGCACCCCAACCACTAGTTTCTGTGAAAGGGCCACCTCAGAGGTGGAAAGAAAAATGTGGAAAGACAGAGGCATGAGGGTTCCAGAAAGGCATCGGGCAGAAAAGAAGCCTGAGGTTCCATTGCTTGTCCAACCAATGTGGGCTGTGGGGTGTGACAGGTGTGGGGCTGGGTACTTAAGGGGTTACAGAGAGGAAATCATGGCCCTGTGCGGTCCTGGACACACACCATTACAGACTTCCCTAGCTGGCTTCCTGGAGGAGACAGTCTTTGGCTTGTCTATTTGTTTAATTTTTGAGATAGAGTTCAGTTCAGGCTGGCCTTGAACTCATCATGTAGCCCAGACTGGCCCAGAACTCAAGGCAATCCTTGTGCCTCAGCCACTGGAATGATGGGACTACAGGTGTGCACCACTGGACAGTTTTTGGCTTTTGAGTAGGACTCAAAAGAAAAATAAGTAGAGATGAGGAAGGTATTCCAGGGAAAGAAGGGTAGGACCCAAGAAGTACTAACTAGAAAACAGTTACTTTCTGCAATTAATGAGTAATCATGCTTGGCAAATGGGTCAGCCAAGTTTGTTTAAAGAGTAGCCAGAGAAAGCCTGGAAAGTGCCAAACACAGAAGGCCACCCTGGTCATTTCCTGTGGACAGAGGGACTTAAGAAGGGTACCCACTGTGCGTGATGGGGGTAGGGAGAGCCCTGCAGGAAGGTGCAGTGGAATGAAGGGGCCAGAGACTGACATGGATGCTGGCCCTGGCCAGAGGCAGATCTGGCAGGGCAGGGCTGTCTCCACCTACCGAGCTGCCCTGTATTTTCTCCCCCTCCCTAGATGGGATGCTCTACTCAGGAACCATGAACAATTTTCTGGGCAGCGAGCCCATCCTGATGCGCACGCTGGGCTCCCGGCCTGTCCTCAAGACGGACACCTTCCTCCACTGGCTGCATCGTAAGGACCTGGTCCCAGCTGCGTGGCACTGAGCCCTTCCACACGTGCATGGCTGTCAGGGGCTGTGGACTAACCCACACATGCGCGCCTTCCCGATTTCCCCTCACTATCCTCTACCAGTTGTGAGATCCCACAAAGGCTCTAGGTCCCAAGAGAAATCCCAGGGTCTTCACAGGGTTATTCAGGGCATTCAGGTCCCTAACCTTCTGCCCTGCCCCCGCAGCGGATGCCTCCTTCGTAGCCGCCATCCCTTGGACCCAGGTAGTCTACTTCTTCTTTGAGGAGACAGCCAGCGAGTTCGACTTCTTCGAAAAGCTCCACACCTCCCGCGTGGCTCAAGTCTGCAAGGTGTGCAGCTCGACGGGAGGCGGGGCTGGCCTTTCGGGAGCCAATAGGCAGGCGGCAGGGGTGGGGTTGAACGCTGCAAACCCAATGGGAGGTGGTAGGGCGGGGCCACGCCAACTGGGCGCCTTCCAACCCCTCTTGCGCCCTAGAACGACGTGGGCGGAGAGAAGCTGCTGCAAAAGAAGTGGACCACTTTCCTCAAGGCCCAGCTGCTCTGCGCCCAGCCGGGTCAGCTGCCTTTCAACATCATCCGCCACGCGGTCCTGCTGCCCGCCGGGCCGTCCACCGGTCCCCGCGTCTTTGCAGTCTTCACCTCCCAGTGGTGAGCAAAAGCGCGTGAACAAGGGCCGGAACCAGGATCCGAGGCTGCGTAGCTCTGCCTCTTGAAGGGAATAGGAACCGATGCGAGCAAGCACACACCCTGCACTGTACTCAGCGAGGCAGTTGATGGTCCACTAACTCCCAACAGTTCCACTGATGTCCTTCACGTAGATGGGAAAAATAGTGTCCAGACAGGTTCTGACTAGTTTAAATTCTGTTCTGCTCCAGAAGGATGGGACGAAGTTTACAAAAGGCCAACGTTAGAATTAATAACATAAACCATATATATATCAATGCGGGAAGCTGAGGGCACCATCAGTGCAAATGGTTATCTTTGGGTGACAACTGCAGTTTGATCTCTGAGCTTCCAATGGCAAGGACAAAAAGAGAAGCGCCATAGGGTTAACTGATGTGCTAAGGTCCTACAGTGATGGTCTGGCCTTACAGTGTTTCTGTACTTGTAGATGATGTGTCAGTTACCAGAAGTCTAGGGTCCTCGGGACCCAGAACTGAGCATGTTTGGTGTATATAAGAGAGAGAGAGAGAGAGAGAGAGAGAGAGAGAGAGAGAGACAGACAGACAGACAGACACAGACAGACAGACAGACACCTTCACAGAGCTGGACTGAAGGTATAAATATAGGTTTTTAATAAAGGTAGTCAGGGAGCCGGGCATGGTGGTGCACTCCTGTAATCTCAGCACTTGGGAGGCTGAGGCAGGAGGATTGATATGACCAGCCTGGGCTACAAAAGTGAGCTCAAGGCCAGCCTGAACTGCATAACCATACCCTGTCTCAAAAAAAGAAAAAAAAAAGAAAAAAAATAAGGTAGTCAGGTTGTGGTTGGTTCTTTGAGAAATGGGTCAAGGAGGCCCAAAGAAAGTTTCATGGTAAGCTAGCCTGGGGCCAGTTGTCCTGCCTCTTCCAAGGGTGCATGCTAGCCTAGGTGGGACAGGAGGAGCCACCCCAGGGCCTGTGCCCCAATTAATTCTCATTAAGGATAATCACATTGCAGATCCTAAGATGGGCTTAGAGCCAGGGCCTGGGCAGAGTCACAAAACTCTACGGGCTCTCCCAGCCTTTATCATGCTGGCAAAGGGAAGAAGCAGCTGAGGTTGACCCGGCTCTGATATCCCGTCCTGGGCTTTTTCAGTGGGGGTGGACCAGGGCTGGAGGGGCCGCTGACTGCTAAGGTGCAGGAAACCAAACTGTTCCCCCTGGCTGTCTTCAGGCAAGTCGGTGGGACCAGGAGTTCAGCAGTTTGTGCCTTCTCTCTCTCGGACATTGAGAATGTCTTTAAGGGGAAGTACAAGGAGCTGAACAAAGAAACTTCACGCTGGACTACTTACAGGGGCCGTGAGACCAGTCCCCGGCCAGGCAGTGTGAGTATCAGCCCCACACTAGCCAGGCCCTCCTAACATGCATAATGTATGTAAAGACTTCTGTCCCCACTTGTTAAATATTGGGCACTCCTGGTGTTCCCTTTTCTTTCTCTTTCTTTCTTTCTTTCTTTCTTTCTTTCTTTCTTTCCTTCCTTCCTTCCTTCCTTCCTTCCTTCCTTTCTTTCTTTCTTTCTTTCTTTTTCTTCTGTGTTTTAGGGCAGGGTCTACAGGATTTCGTTATGTAGATTGGACTCATAGTGATTCTTCTGTTTTCAACCTCCCAAAGTGCTGGGATTACAGGCACATGCCACCATGCCCAGTCTCAATCACCATCTCAGTGCACCCCATACGTGGGCTGGCTTGGCACCCCTGGGACCCAGCCCCAGCCGCTGGCTGTCCTCCACTGAGCTATCAGGCTGGGCCCTGATGCTCCCATTTCACCCATGCTGTCTGCTCAAGCACACTCCTGGCCTGGTGCCCATGTCCCACAAGGGTCCAGTGTCTTCCTAGCCCAGAGTGGTTGCAGGCTTACCAGGTTAGCCCTGAGAAAGAAAGAAAGATTAACATAGAATTAATTAATGATAATTGCATACCAAGACTAAGTGTGCACTAAATATTTGGCTATGCCACTGAGAAATTAAAGGGACACGGACTGCATACCAAGGACTATTTTGAATTTTTTTCTTTTTTTTCAGAACCAGGGGTTAAACTCAGACCCTTGTACTTGCAAGCGCTTGTTCTTTTTTTTTTTTTTTTTTCCGGTACTGGAGATTGAACTCAGGATCTTACGCTTGCCAGGCAAGTGCTTATGTCACTGAGCTGTGTCCCTAGCCCACAAGTGTTTGTTTTACTGCGCTATCAAGCATCTTCACTTATATTTCTTCTTGGGGGCGGGTACCAGTAATCAAACTCATGACCTTGTGCTGCTGAGCTGTAGCCCCAGCCCTCACCTATGTTTCTTATCAACTTTGATTCCCCGCCCCCACCCC